>WEZZ01009915.1:18595-100283 GCA_013400585.1 Chloropsis cyanopogon
AAAAAAAAAAAAAAGATATTGATCATATTACTCCACAAGAAAACCGAACAGCTATGAAAAGTTGAGTAATGAATCAGTTCCCTCACCCCTTTAGGAGAATGGATCGTAGTAACTTAGACCCTTCAAGTCCTGTCAGGTAGAAAATATCTCCTGAGAAAGGTGAGGGAACCTTTGGTGAGAGAAGCAAATCTTTATAACTATGGTTTTGCAGACTGTGGTGAAGGAGAGGATCTGCCATCTCTGCCCCAAAGGCAACTGTCCTCCTTTCATTGCACAGAAGAAGAAATTGTCTCTGCTGCTCAGGAAATGCAGTTACAGTATTTCAGTCCTCCCCAGATGAGGCCGATTTGGACACGATTGCTCTCCCCCCTGACCTGCTGATAATTAGCAATGGCTGGCACTTCACTGATACAGGATAACTCACTAAGCAGGACCTGTCTGACTGTGGCTCTTTCCTTTATTCCTTGCTTTATCTGGGCACGTGTGGGAACAGCCTGACCTCCCAGCTGTAGCTGAGTCTATCTCCGACCATCTGGCTCACTGCAGAACTGCTCTGCTTATCCCACCTGTGGATATCTCACCTGCCTTTGGAACCATATTTGGACCATCAGAACTAAGATATTCTTCTTAGGAAGTATATGCTGAGAATCCCCCACCCTTAATATTAAATATTAGAACTGGGTAAATAATTTATTTAAAGTGCTTGGGATAACAGGCCATGAAATGCAGCCCTTCTGCCTTCCACACTAAAGCTTTCAGAGTTCATTTTTTCCCAAGTATTTATGACTTGCCACCAAGGGTAATATCTAAATGAGTGTTTCTCATGAGGATGCCTTGTGACCCAGGTCATGCATGGGGTTTCCTCTTGGCTCACAGCACATAGAAGCCAGTGGGAAGCTTACAGTTAGCTTTGCTCCAACCTGGAAATCACTTCCTCATGGGGAAAGAATATGCTAAGTATCTGGTCTAACACACAGGCCCCTAACTGACCCAACCATCCCTGGATGCTCTTGAAAGGAGAGTTGAAAGCACCTCTGAGGGGGGCAGCAACTCCTGGCTTGTGGCTCTGTTTTACTTGTAGTCTCATACCCTGCCTTGGGCATTTGGGAAAAGCCAAAGTTGTGGTGAGTCACATCCAGCAGGAATTTAACTTGGCACCTCTTAAAAGTGATGACCCCTGCTCACTGAAGAACTTGCCTTCCTTAGCTTGAAGACTGTGTTTACTCAGCAAATGAAGATGTGACTTCAGCATAGTGGACATGCCCGTGCTGGCCAACATGGCCTGTGAAGGTGCAGGGACACAGACTCCAGGGCTGGCTGGACACCCTGGCAGGAAGCCAAGGCATCTTGGGCAGCCAGGAGCACATCTTCGTGCTGCTGCTCACCTTGCCAGATGACTCAGACCCAGCGAAGGGCATAACTGCCTGTGCTCCCAGCTGTAGCATGGATGAAGCCAACAGCTGGTATTGATCCAGAAATCTCAAGACACAGATTAGACATTTGAGGAAGTTGTGGCCATGCTGTGTTCTGTAAAGTGACAGACCTCTTACATATTAATGACCTATGAGGAGTTCATCAAGGGCTCAGTCAGAGTCAACCTACCACAAGGGTTAGGTGTGGCTGCAGCCCATCACTTGCTAAAATTCAAAGTGATTGGAAATTATGAGTATTTTCTGTACCTCACACAAGGGGACCATCAGGTAGGGTTGCTTTGTTCCTCCATAGGATACACATAACTTCACAGGGTGGCCTTCACATAGATCCTTAGTGGGAAACTTTACCTGCCTCAGTCACCTTTTCTCCCCATCCAGCTTACCAGTCTTCTTTGATACTGAAAATATTAGTTAAACACAAACATACAGGGCTGGGAAAACACCTCAGCTCCTCTGTGTGCTGTCTGTGCCAGGGTGCAAGCCCACAGTGGCACACAAGGTGAGTAGGTGTTTAAGGGCTGGTAAGAGCTATACATGGGAGACATGGATATCATAGAGCACCTTACAGCAGCTTTTGGACCAGCACTAAAACGTCTCTAAGTTGTATCATCATCCAAAGACTTTGGATGCGCTGACTCTGTGAAAATGTGCCTGGGGAGAACATCTGAAACAGATTTCCTTGTGGCCAGACCCATGGAGGTGTCATGTCCAACATACAGACGTCTCTGAGATTAAAGGTGTTGTAATGTAAATGCTGAGGATCAGCTAGTGAAGGGAAAAAAACAGCAGAGAGGCTCCTGAGAGGCCAGAGGACAACTATCAATCACGTCAGCCCCACTCAAGTCCCTGTGGCCTTGCTGCTTTCCAGGAGCTGAGGATCTGGCCTTGCCAGGGCAAACTAAAGGTGTACTGTGAAAACAGATGCTAATAGTAACTTCATTTGGCAGCTCAGGGCAAGAGCCTTATCCCTGGACATCTCCTCTATATTAATTTGATCATTTCCATATCTCCACGGGAAAAATCCTGCTCAGATACAATTGTCTCTTTGCAAGACAGTCCTGGCCAAGATGCCACAAGGTGACCATGGCAGATAACCTTCCATAAACCTGGAGACATAAAACAAGCCAATGACCTACTATATGGCCATAAATATAAATTTAACGAAGGCAGCACTTATTCATTAGGCAGAAGTCAAGAAATAACTCCCAAGTCCTTCAAAGAAAGTAGATCTGTTAATGTCACTTTCCAAATCCTCTGCCTGATGCCAAAAACTGAGATGATTTCCCAAGTCAGCATGAAATACAAGTGCTTTAAAATTAACACCAGGAAACTTTCTTACTCCTGCTATATCTCTAGATTGAAATCCAATTTTTTAAAGGGGCTTTCAGATAGTGTTGGGCCTGACATTTAGCTTTTGTCAGAGAATGAATGGATGGAGGTGGCAGAATGAAGCACGTTGTTAAAAATAAATAAAATTGGTTTAAGTGATATTCTATAAAGAACCCTTCCTGAGGTGTCAGTAGCCTGACTCCAGTGTCTGTCCAAGACAAGCTGCTGTATGGGTGCCCCACGTGAAAATGATTGTAGGGGACAGAGGGCTGGAGTCTTCCGTGGTACTCAGGGGTGTAAATCAGGAGGATCTGCATAGAAGTGAGTGTGCTGGTGAGGAAAAAGGATGATATTTACACCCTGAGCCAGCAAAAGAGGCCTTCAAATGCCCTCAGTGGACTATGGGACAGCCTCCTTGTCCCAGCTCCGGTAAGAGAAAGCCAAACTGGTCTGCTCTCTGAAACCAGAGGAGTCCAGTGCTTCTGAAGGACAAAAGCAGAGCCTGGCACATTTTTGGCCCCTAAGATTCTTTGTGATTTCACTTTGGTGGAAGGAGTGATCTTACTCCTGTGTGATATTCTCCCCACTCCTTGCTTCTGACTATCTGTGCATTCTGTGACTGACATGCTCAGCTCCATCTATTTCACTCTATTTTGCACAGATGCTTCCTGTGCAGGTCTGAAACAGCATGTTATGAGCTGGATCCTCAGCTTTGTGCTCTGCCCCACCTATTCATTCCTCTCACTGTCCTGGAGGTATTCTACACCTCTCTCAGGAACTGCAGCTTGGCCACTATCCCCTTTGGGAAGGTGGATGGGGGAGGAGGGCAATCAGAGAGAGGCAGTGCCGTGCAGTCAGTGTGGGGGGGGTAATAACATAATGATGGGAAGAAAAATCTATGTGAAGGCCAGGATTAAAATAAATAAATAACTGAGTGGGAGGGCTCTATTCACCTTCTCCTTAAATCCAATTTAAATCACTCTCTACAGCCCTAATCTATATCCATAATTATATCATTTCGTACAACAAGCTTGCGAGAGGTCTTAAGAAATTTATGTAGATTAAAATTCATGGGTGCCATAGTACAGATTCCATATTATTAAGATTGATTAGGACAGCTGATGCTGTGATTAAAGAAGCCAGCGCTTACTGTTGTAATTAATTAGGTATTCAGACACAACAATAACTGCAATAACAGAAAGAATGTGCTGATCTGGCAGAAAACAGAGGCTGATCCTGTGTTTTATAGTCTCGTTTTGCCATTTAGAGGTGGACACCACTCAGTTAAAGACATGCTGTCCCTCTGTCTCTTCCCCTGCACATCAAAAGAGCAAAGAAATCCAGGGGTTTTGTACCCTCTGCTTCACCCTGTTAGTAGGAAAAAGTCCTTTTGGTAGCATCCCCAGCTATTGTATGTGCTTGTTTGGGACAACATATGGACCTTCTATAAAATTCATATAGTTCAATCATGGAAATCAGGATTATCTTTATTATTTTCTTAATAGTCCCACCTCCAAGCCCCATCCCTAGTCAGATTCCTTCTGAGATGGATGCTGAGTGAAAACGAGATAGGAGACATGTCTGGCAATGAAGAGCTTCCAGATAACAAAGCAAGAAAGACACAGATGACTCAAAAAGGCAGGCAGGTGGACATGGCTAGTCAAGGTGACAAACACTCAGCAGCAAAGTCAGGACCAGACCTCCCTCTCTTTGCAAAAGGCCATAATCACATAAGTCAGGGTCAGGTTTTAAAAGCTCTTAAGGTACTCTGAAGCCCATATTTTGGGGGAGCTTAGTTTAAGTCATCTTTAAAAATAAAGCTCAAGGTCTTTACTCACACAGATGCTGCTGGAGACATCAGCACAGAATCTGATTTGTGTTTACACCTTCTTCCAGATCAGAGGAGAAAACATTTGTGCTCTGGAGAGGCTCACACAACTGCCTTAAACAACCTCATTCATTACAGTTGCAGCACAGTCATTGGAAGTACATGGCATCATTAAAGTGGTTTAGACTACAATTGAAGATGGCAACTTGTTATTATATTTTTAATGAGTGCATTCCTTCACTTGTTTATTTTACCAGTAAAGTGTGGTTTATGGCACATGGCAGATTGTTACAAATGGGTCAAATAAATGCTTCCTAGTCATAATGATGTCTCAGGTGCTCACTGTTGCAGTTTTGGAACTGCTGATACAAAATATGAACAGGAAAGCTCTCACCTGGAGATTTAGGGTGGACAAACAATACAGAGCCAGAGATTTCCTGTAGTGAGGAACTTAGCCTCAGGGTAGCTGAGCCAGGCACATTTCTAGGCCATAGTGTATGTCTGGACCAAATGCTGTGGGGTTTGGTTTTCATCCTGGACCTTCTACAGGTGCAGGCAGGTCACTGTTTTTCTCTTCTCCCGATTCACTTTCTCTCTAAACTCTTCTTGTCTAACACCCTTCAGGCCTGAAATATCAGGGTAGGCACTGGGGTGTGGGAAGCCAGTCCTTTCCTCTCCCTGAAGGGGAAAGCCCTGCTCCTGCCCAGTGCCACTGGATGGTGCCTGCCATGGTCAGGACTGGCCCTGGGCTCACTGGTCTGGAGCAGCAGCCTGTCCATCAGCAGCACTGTTAAATGACAAGCTGATGGATAAGGCTGTCATAGCAGCATGCTAGCAACTCCTCCCCTGCAAAAGTAACTTGGGTAATGATAATAATTACAGATGGAGTCCGAATGCTGTCTCTGCTGGCAGTGGATGAAATTGGTACTGGATACCTCTTTGTTGGGCCAAGGAAAATTAATTGATGGTCTTGGTTCAGTTACAAAGAGATGAGTGGCTACAGAGCAGGAATTCCCCTGTGAGGCACACCTTTACTGCCTGCCTCAGTGGTGACTTGGAAAAATGTGGGCATAAAAGCTTGGCTGCCAGTTTGTACTGACAGCCAGTCCTCACCAGAGAGGGCTGGACCCTGAACAGGGTATGAAGTGGAGATTTCTGTCTTGTTAGCCCAGATGTACCCACTGTCTGCTAAAGGGGAGTGGTGGTGGAGAAACTTGTGCTGGGTCTGCAGGGTGGAAAGATTGAACCAGTCCTGGAAGTGGTGAGAAGTCAGAAACAGGACTACTGTGTGCCTGAAAATAATAAATGAGGCGACACACTTTTAATGGATTACAAGGAACTGAGGGGACTTTGCTTTTTTTTCCTCAGCAACCTAAATCCAGACCAAATGCACTTAATCAGAATCATAGAATACCCTGATTAGGAAGGGATCCATAAGGATTATCAAAATCCTGCACAGGGGAACCCCAAGGGTCACACCATGTGCTTGAGAGCATTGTCCAAATGCTTCTTGAACCTGTCAGGCTTGGTGCTAGGACTATTTCCTCAGGGAGTCTGTTCCAGTGCCCAACCACCCTCTGGGTGAAGAACCTTTTTGTGATATCCAAATTTACTCTCCTCTGACACAACTCCAGACCAGTCCCTCAGGTTCTGTTACTGGTCACCAGAGAACAGATCAGTACCTGCCCCTGGGCTTCCTCTTGTGAAGAAGCTGAAGAACTCAATGAAAATATTCCCTATCTAAGGCTCCACAAAGCTGCCAAACTACTGGGCCATCCCTGCTCTGGTTGAGTTGGACATCCTTTGGCCCAGGAGAAGTAAGAGGGTATGAGAAGCTATGTGGTATATTTACACTTCTTTCTGGGCACATCACTGGACAAAAGATTATGGAGCAGTCCTCAATTTTCTGGGAGCTCTGCTTTGTTCCTTCTTCCAGTTCTCTCATTTCACCAGTTCTTTGACAGCCAGTCCCTTCTCTCTCATTTGCTACCCTTTGGTCTCCTGGTTTTCTCATCTCTCCATTCCTTTCTCTTACCAAAGAGGCTTTATTTTTGGAGTGAGAATTTTGTCTAGTCCCTCACAATGCAATGCAGCAGGGCAGGACCTGTTAGCAGAGAGCAGAATTCTGATGATGTGAGACACAGCAGAAGCCAGTGCAGATGGTGTCTAGTGTTACTGTACATCACACATGGTTACAAGAGAGGCTCTGGGCTCTGGGTGGCTAAGAAGCTTTGGCAGAAGAGTGCAATCCCTGCTACTGTGACTAATGTGGAAATGGCAAACGCTCTTGTGCTGCTGCAAAGTGACTCACAAGATCATGGCACGACAGATTATGCTCTTTGCCCCACTATATATTGTGACACATTGCCACATTCAATAGCTCTGCAAACTGAAAGATTAAAGGGCAGGAATTAATACACAAAAAGGTCAAATCTCCAAAGGGGCTCAGTCTAGTGGAAGGGGAGATACTTATTGCCTTGTTATTCACTCCGTGGCAAAAAGTGCACTGAGGCATTATGTACTGTCTGATCTTGGAGAAGGTGAGACCCTGGCTTGCAAAGGTTATGACTGCTAGGAATGGTTTTCTAGTGTCACTGCATGGATCCATAGCCTGACCAGATTAACAGAGAAAGCTAATTCCTGCGGGGACAAGGGCTGTGATCAAAGCCCTGGCGAGTAGGGATATTCAAAGTATTGTGGCCTTTGCCACAAAGGCATGGATGGTTTGGTAATCTGACTGAAATGATACCATGTACATCCCTTCTCCAGTCAAAGGGAATCTTTAAAAAAGAGCACAGGGGAAGACAGAAGAAAAAAGAATGGAACTACAGACTAAATACAATTGTGTAATATGGACTTATTTTTATAAAGACTGTGGTATTCCGGAGTCCTTTGGATACAGCATCAAAAATAATATGCCTGGTCAGAAAGGTGAACATGTAGACAAACTGTAAAATTAATGCAATTTATTAGGGTCTGAATTATATGGATGTCATCTCTCTAGAGATGTTCATTGCCCTGTTTTGCTATTTTCAGGCAACAAAGAACATTCTGCAACAGGCTGTAACGGTGTGAACACGCATTTGAGATTTTTTTTGTGGGGTATGAAGGAGTATCTGAAAGCAATATTCAGGATTTAAGCAATATGTGGCAAGTCATAATCATAGCAAGACTATGATTATGTACATAATACAGCAGCAGTCTTAGCCACTTTCAGAATGAGAGACACCCCATCAAAGAAAGTGGTTTGGAAGATGCTGACTTTGGATGGGGACTGTCATGATCTTCCCTTCTCTCTAGTGTTAGTGCAATTGCCTGCTTAGCTGTAATATTTTATTTCTACCCTTCCATTCAGAGACAGAGACATGCAGAACCACAGGGCAGTAAGAGATGCAATAGAGGAGAGTAAGAAAAATCCCATAATGATGGAACAAGCTGCCCAGTGATGAAAATTTCTTTCTAACCCCAAGCAATTAGTGGCTGGCTTATATCATAAAACATGAAGTTTTGTGTTCTATCTACATTTTTATCCAGTCTAATATGGCTGTGGATGTTCTCATTACCCATATAAATGTCTAATCCTTTTATTTTTCATGCTGCTAAGCTCCAGGACTGAATAAAGCCTGTGGCAAGGAGGCAAGGTTTGGAGAGTGCATAAATGCTCATGAGAAGGAGCACAATTAGATGGAGCAAACATATGATGTAAGCTATGTGGACTTGCTTTCAGCATTTCAGGGACAGACAAAAGCATAATGAGAGGTGGGTGCTTGACCTGCCACCATTTCCTTTACACCTCTGGTATAACTTAAGGTGTCACCACATTATGGGGAAGCTGAGCAATGAGAAAGACAAATATATTGCTGAAGTTATCCTGAGATAAATCCAAACTTCACACAGCTCAGACTGTTTGGATGTCAGCTTTACAAGGGAGTCTCTCTGCCTGCAGTGAAGAGGGGCAGGATGACTGTCACCTTTCAGTGTGCCAGCCTGTTGGTGTTTGTGCAGGGACTTACTGCGAATTGCTGCCTGAGCAAGTCTCTCCAAAACTCAGAGAGAATCAAATTAAGGCCACTGACTTTTATACAGCCATGGATGAAATACCTAACTGAGGTATCTTTAATTATGGGAATAGCTGGGGATAGCAACAAAAGCTCAAGCCATTAAGATTCACCTAGAAAGAACATCTTTTCTCTGTGCTCACAGTAATGGATCATTGCAATTGGCTAGAAGGATCTAAATAAACCAGAAAAAAAGGATAGACATACATAGAAGTGGATGAATAAACAGAGAAATGATTGACTGGCAAACAGGCAAACTGAAATAAATGGACAGAAGAACAGATGGCCATGTTTCTATAACCTTAAAGACAGAATGCTTTCTCAGTGTTGTGGTTGAACTCACTGGAGATACTAAGGGCTCTCTGCAGTCTTCTGATGACTCCAAAATCTCCCCTGTTCTTAAGCTGCTCCAACATATATATACATGCCTAATTTTGAGTACAGTAAGTCACCTGAGTTTAATTCTGCTTAAGAGTTGAACTCGAACTCCATGTTTGAAAAATGTTTGTTGGGCGGGGGATACTTATTTGTCAATACCTAGGTAAGACTTTGGTATTTCTATATTATATAGTATTTTTCTTTGTAGCTCATAAAGTGCCCTATGATGAGGAATCTTCTGGGTTTTCAGGACTGGCTAAGACTGAAAGAATTTTTTTTTCTTAGAGTTTTTTGGGGCTTTTTGGCTGGAACACTGAACTCAGTATTTGACTTCCTAACAGACTAGATCGATCTATCAGTTCCCCAGGGTAAAATACTCCTTTGCCAGCTGTTGATTAGGATCAATTAGTAACATGTACTTAGATTTTTATTGCTATGATTGTTACCATTAGTATGTGTACAAGAATGGTAAAAAATGTCTTTCTAGAGGAATCGTATTGGAGGAGAGAGCTATCTCAAGTCTTGAGAATGCTGAAAAAATGTAGGTGCACATTAAGGAATGGTAATTGGTAATTACAGATGTAGACTGTCTGTATGTAAATACAGGTATAGGGGCAGGTATGGATCCTTTAACCTTCCTCATTCATCTCTGACTGCCAGTGCTTGTGAAATCACTTCTTTGGTGATGGCATCTTCAAGCTAGGCACAGTGTGAATCCCAGCAGCAGTTCTCCTGCAGTGTGCCACCAAAGGGTGACCCTGAGCCCATTCAGAGGCTATATTAGTGCAGCTTCACTCTCCAGGCCTGGTAAGGCAGCAGGATTTGTGGGCAGTGGGCATTTTGGAGATCAACACATGGGAAGCCACTTGGGTCAGCAGACATGAGGACCCTTTGGATCATCCTCCCAGAGCCATCTGGCTGCAGGGGAATTCCAGCAGGAGATACCAGTGCTGGGTGCACACAGGCTTAGCTCAGCTCCTTCAAGGCTAACCAGAAGCAAGACCCTTGGGAGTACTGCGAGGGGATCTGCCAGCATGAACTGCTCAGGAGTCAGGTCAATGTTCAGCTGAAGCAAAACATGCTGGTTGTCCTGACTGTATTCACCAGACATGCTATCCAGCAGATGAGCACTCAAATATTCAGCACACAGTTTTTCCACCTCCAACATGCCCTTGATGTTTATCATCCAGATTGAACCGTTTAACACTGTAGCTGCATAAGACACAATACACCAATGCTATAACGAGCCCTGGTGGTCTGGGGTATAACCCTTCTGAACCTATGCCACAGGATTTTGTTGGGCAAAGCCTGTGGGTGTGGACAGTATCCCTAGGACTGAGGCAACAGGCTGTGGGCACAGGGTTAGTCTGGCTTACCTGGATAAGGGTGAATGCCATTAGCAAACACGGCTTCAGCGGCTGGCTGCCCATTAGCCTGTGGCGGGAGGCCAGTGAAACCATTCACCCCAATTGGAGATGGGATGCTAGGCACAGCTGGTGCAGTTATGCCAGGAGGCGTGCTTCCACCTGAAAGTGAGGAGGACACAAGGGCAACCTGGTGAGCACTGGAAACAACAACTTCGTGGAGAAAACTGCTGGCACAACAGCTGTGACAACCACCCGCAAAAAAACCCAAAAAAAACCAAAAAAAAAAAAAACCCCGAGAAATGAAAAAGCTCCCAAGCTGTTGAGCAAATAAATGGACTGCTTGCAGTTGCTCCCCTGTTCAGAAAGCACTCAAGAAAAGCTTGAAAAACCTCCAAAAACTCTCAGCCCCAGCTTTCTGCAGCATTTCCTATCAGATTACCTTTGGATCTCTGTGGGTGTACTGCTTTCCAGGACTGTTCTGTCTGCACTCTCTCATGGATACACCTTTCATGTGCAAACTCAATTCTGAACTTTCTCAGCACTAGGGATCCTTAAAAGACGTGTCAAGTTTATTTGTAGCCTAGAGGTAGCCAGTGATACATTTTTTAATGTTACCGTTTGGTCCAAACTTGACTTCATACTGTTTTAACAGATACCTCCCAATGAACGGGGGTAAAATTTGGGCTAAATTTGTTCCTTTCATGGAATCTTATTCTTTCCTTCTTCCCTGATGCATCCTGTGGGGGACTGTAATGCTGCTATTTCAGAAGAACAAATTCATCTTTATGTTCTGAGTGGGATCTTGTCACCCACTGGCAGAGAATTCTTAAATTTCTGGGGAGAGAATTAAATCTGTCTGCTACCTAACTGTCTTCTTCCTATGTATGTGCAAAATGACTGGACAGTCTGTTCTTCTAGCAACATGTTCAGGATGATCTCAGGGACCAAAAATGAGTTTTCAATGAGCCTGAAATCATATTTTTCTCTTGCTAGGTGTGCATGGGAAGTTAAACTCTCTTATCTTCAACAATATCTTTCTGTGGCAGGGTATAGGACTGATTGAAAGCACAGTTTTTGCAGTAACCTCTCTTTTAAACCAATTGCAGATATTTTCTTCACCATTGCAGCATTCCATGATGGGTTAGTCCCCATAATAACACCCTTTAACAACTGCTGAAATCTGTGTTGGTGCTTTAAGAAAGCTGCTACAGATGCATGAGATATTTTAATATGTTCAGATTTGAGTAGCCCCAAAAAAAAAAAAAAAGGCAGTACTTCAGCTCATTTCTTATACCCTGAGCAGACAAGCTGCTGCTTCCCCTTTTCTTATTTAAATGGTGTTGGCCTTTAAAAATGTCCTCTGTGGAGGTACAGGGAGCCAGCAGTGGCAACTGAAGTCCAAAGGCAATGCTCTTAGCATATGCCATCAGCTTCCAAATCACAAAGGCTACTTAAAATTTCAGTTGCTTTTCTGGATCTCTCCTTTATTTGCATAGAAAATGTAAATAATTTTTTTTCTAAAATTGCAGCAAGGGATTTGTGCTTGCTATTTTGTGCGTGTCTGAGGAAGTTTAGGCATATTTATTGGAATTCTTCAATTTTCTTCTTATACAGAACCCCCCCTGGAGAGGTCAGATCTGTAGCTGGAGTAAAACTGGCATAATGCCACCATGGAAAACAAATGGTGGTGGTGCATGCCAGTTGTGGATTTCATCCCTCGTTTGAGATCTCTTGCTGTAGCCACACCAGGTGCGGATTTACAACAAGGAGAGAGAGAAGGAGAGAGGGAGGGAGGGAAGGAGGGAGGGAGAGGAGGAAGAAGGAAGGAAGCCTAAATAAAATTTCATTTCTAGCCCCTCTCTGCAGGTGACAGAGTAGCAGACCCACTGCCAGACCCACTTTTCACCCAGATTGTAGTAGTGAAACGTAAAACCTGAGCCAAACTCTCAGAAATGTCAAAATAATTGCCTCACAATTATGGACTGTTGTGTGAGATAAACCTGACCCTTGATAGAAGACTGTTAAAATGACAGCAAACAGCATTAAAATCATCTTGGCCTGAATTACCCATAGGGAGTGCTTATTGCACCACATTGACTGCACTTCAAATGAGATATCTAAGTTTTGTATGGTTAAAGCCAGGTGAGATGGATAGTGTCTCTCATCTATTAGATTTGCCTGGATCCAAAACTCTGAGCCCCTAAGTCCCATGGAAATGAATGAACTTATGGTGATATTCCCAGGAATGCACTCTCCTAGAGGTGGGAGGCAGAGGAAGCCAGCTGCATTAGGAGGCCTGCAGATACCAGCACAGAAGCACTGCGCTGAGCCAATACCTCCAAAGCCTCTAGGACTTCTGGGTCACCAGAACCTCTTTTTTCTTACCACAATTTTTCTTTTGCTTCAGGAAGATCAAAACACTTCCTTTCTATTTTTTTTTCAATGTTCAAAACACTTTTTCTAGCGCCCATTTTTTTTTTTTCCCCGAGAACTTTGAAATATTTCATTTTCCTTCCAAGGCAGAAAAAAGATATACTTCAATGACTAGAAATCCTGCTATGAAGCAGAATGATCATTTTCCATTTGGCTTTCTGAATGCTAACAAAAGCCAGCAGGAGAATTAATGTTAGGCTTCAGATATCTCCTGGCTACTCAGAAATTGCTGCTAGTGTTGTAGGCTTGCTTGCTCAGACATTATGTGAAACATTTTCTGTGCATCTTATCACATGCTTTGTGAGTGTTGTAGTAATACAAGGAGTAATTTCAAAGTCTAAACATTTCTCCTAAGGAATAATTGTCAATGGACATTTCTACAACCCACCACAGAGGTTTTTCATGAAGGAAGCCATTCATTCAAGGTAAATCTGAAATAATGCCAAAGTGAATAGGCTCTGTGATTGAAAATATGTCATTAGGAGAGTGCAAAATCGGCTGCCGTGAAAGACATCAGGGGATCATCTAAAGCAGCATCTTATTTTCAATAATGACCAGCCATGGGTGATCCAGAAAACATGTAAAAAACATGACTTTCCTCTCCTCCATTCTGACAGTCAGAGTTTAACAGTCCCCTCATCCTGTCAAACACTGGAATAGGCTGCCCAGGGAAATGGTGGAGTTGCCATCCCTGGATGTGTTTTAAAGACACAGTGATGGGGTGTTGCAGGATATGGTTTAGTGGTGGGCTTGACAGTGCTGGGTTAATGGTTAGCCTTGATGATCTTAAAGGTCCTTTACAACCTACATTGCATGGTTCTATGACTCTGAAAGGCACTGGTCATAGCAGAAGAGGAAACAATTACACCAGAAAAGAGCTGGGATATTTTTCATGTGCTGGAGATCCTGGTAGGCACAGAACTTGGCTGTTGTGCAGGTGTTTTCATGTCCATGACACAGAATGCACTCTTTTCAAGAATATACTTATGTGTATTCAAAAGACCTTGTGCTCTTTTGTGGTGGGTCCATTGCAAACTACTGCCTGGATTCAGCTTTCCAGACCCTGACAATATTTGAATTCCAGGCAGTCTTTGTTTGGTGTTCTCTCTGCTCCCACCAACACAAAACAAATCTAGCTAATGCAAATATGATAATCTTGCCAGCAGCAGGTTTAAAGGGTGCACATATAATTAAGCCACTTTTTTATTTGGATTTGCAGTAGTTCCATCGACTTTTTGTTTATACATTTATCATTGTGTAAACATATATTTTGAAATGTGCAGTATAAGATTTTTGAGTCAAGTGCTTTTCCTTGGGTCTCGTAAAAGTCTTGAGGAGTGAGATCTGTCTTTCTTACTCTCCCTTCTCTCCCCATTCCCTCGTGATATTCTATTACAAATGGTCCTTTCAAGATGTGCCTTTGAGTCCTCTGCCTCCCTATCAGACTGTAGTATATTGAAAAACTTCCCAAAAATTCTCACTTCTTTTGAGGCTTGGCCCCACTTTTCCTGCTTCCCTACTTCCCTGCTGTTGGGCTACATGTCAGTCCAGGATACCAGAGCTGATGATTCGTTGACCTGTTCCTGCCCAAATGGTAATCATGTTCTTCAAGCTCCAAGAAAGACAGTCCTGTTCCTGTCTCAGCTTATTTCTCTGCCTGCTGAACCACATACTGCAGCTCCTAGAATGGGTTTTTTACAGCCTGACCAGGTCCTGGGAGCCCTTCACAGGCTACCTGTCTCTGTTCCTGCAGCCAGAAACCCCCCCACTAAACACCCTCATTCCAGGTAGCACCAGATGTCTTCCTTGAGTGCTTTCTGTCCCATTTTACAACAGGGGGAATGCTTATGTGTCCCAAGTGCAAAATTCATCTAGTTAATGATATTGCATCTCACCACAACCCTGTTTTGCTAGTCTTTGGGACAGCCTGGCTGTGATAGCACCAGCACTGACCCCTTGGACACATGTATACCCAATAAACCAGTGTAGATCACTGTGGGATGTTTTGTGACACTTGGAGGGTTCTTAGAGCTAAAGAGAAGTTGTGTGTGGGATTAGACTGAGAAATGTCACAGAAGCACAGAATAGTTGAGATTCTAAAAGACCTCTAAGATCATTGAGTTCAACCATTAACCCAGCAGTGCCAAGCCTGCCACTAAGCCATGCCCCTCAGCTCCACATCTACATGCCTTTTAAATAAATCCAGGGACGGACACTGGTTCACTGCCTGGTTACAATGTTTGACAACCGTTTTGGGAAATAAACCTTTTCTAATATCCAATCCAAAACTCCCCTGGTGCGATTTCAGACCCTTTCCTCTGGTCCTTTCACTTGTTACCTGGGAGGAGAGACAGGCTGAACAAATCCTGCCAGGTGTCCCATAGGATGTGGTCAGATTTCCCTGCCCTTTGCCCTCTGCAGCTGTCCCCTTACCTGAGGTTGGAGTCATGGGGGCGGCTGCCAGGCCGTTCATGTTCAGCGCCGCCATCTGCTGCATCTGGGCCGCGGCAAAGGCTGCCATGGGGTTCAGGTATCCGCCCTGCGCCACCGACGCCATGATCGCCGCTTGCTGCTGCATCAGCTGGAACAAAGAGAGCAGGGAAAAAATATCACGCGGTCACCGGCGGGGCAGCCTGCGGCTTCAGCACCTGGTGAGGGTGGGATGCGTCCCAAAGTTTTGGGGTGTCAGCAAACCACACCTGTGGTACGCCCCAGGCTTGGTCATTCTCGCTACAGAGAAGCAAGAAGCAAAGGGCGCCTTTGCAACTCGGGGTATTTATGGTCCCCCACCCCGCCTGGTGTTCCCTAGTGTGGAGGTCTCCTGTGGCCTGGGCTTGGCCCACCAGCTGCTTGTTATTTCTCTGGTCAGAAAATCAGAGAAAAGTCTTTATACAGACAAAACACAATATACTTGAGCAGAGCAGTTTCGTGGCTTACATTGCTTATAGCAAAATTCTGGAAAAGCCAGGAGGTTACTGATGGCAGACCAGGGTATGTTTTTCTACATATACCATTCAGTGTATGTAGGAAAAGGGTATTCTTTCTCCAAAGCAGAAATTTTGACTAGCTCTCTATGGATAATCTGATTTTTCCCATCTGTCAGTGACAAGAGTGGCTTTTTCTGGTGCTGCTAGGAGGCTTCAGCTGAGTACCCAGCAAAACCACTACCAAAACTTCTAACCAGATCATAGCACCTATTTCCAACACTGCCAGAGACCCCCAGAAGTGCTGCACAAGAGAAGGGAGCTCCCCTGTTTTAGCAACATTAGTATTGTCTAATGAGAAAACCCCTTCCCTGTGGTTTTGATCTGGGTTGACTTTCTCAATTAATTTTTTTCTAGGAAGTGGTCAAAATGTCGCTTCTTTCAGGGCACCTACGAAAGTCAGAGATAAGGAACCCAGGCTGTCTTTTCAGATGTCTGGGGATAAAAATTTTGGAGCAGGAGGCTGGTGAATGTTTATGAATCCTGGAAATGCTTCTTTCATTAAAACAAGGCTTTGTTATCATTATGTTACACTCAGAGCCTCACACACAGCTGGTGCAGTTCAGGTGTACAGTATGGCTGCAGAGAGATTTTAAAATGGTCCTGGTGTGAAGGATAACACAATTTGTTGAAGCTGCTTCTTGTCTCCTTCCCATGTGCTGTACAAAGAGCCAGACAGGGTGGGTATGTCTGAGTATCAACCATCAGTAGTGACAAGTTCTGGGTGCTTGGAAAAGGTGTGGGGGAAAGAAGATGTGCAGAAAGTTTGGGAAATCTCCACACTGTACATTCCCCAGCCGCTGGTAATCTGTGGCTTGATGATAATAGTGGAAAAGAGAAATGTTTTTCTGGGGTGATTTTAGAAGTGAGTCATGTCTTTGCTGTGTCCCAAATTGGAGTGACTTTCACTGCTCTCTCTCTCTGATTTCACTCTCTCTCTCCCATCAGGAAATCACCCTCTGATGCTGTTCTTTAAGCACATGGGACATGCTTCTCAGAATTAAACAGACCTCAGAAGTCATGGCAAGGAACAGACTGTTCTCTTCTGTTCGCTTTAATATTGAAGTATCCGCTAAATTAACTGTTATTACACTAAAAGAATCCCTTGAAATCACTGCACTCATTCAAATGCTGAAACTTTCCCTGTCACCATCCATAAACAGTCCAAAGTAAGGGGTGCTCTGACAAAAACCTGCTGAATAAATATGCACAAGTTATGTAAACTTGCCTTGATTTCTCCAGCAATAAAATGTAACACAGGATACCTGACTCCACACATTGTCAGGTGAAATGTGTTGTACTGGACTTGAATATTGTTATTTTTTGAAGCCTAATGAAGATTGGTGGCAAAGTGGTGGCTTTCCCTTTGATGGTTAATTACCCTGTTTTATTTTACCCTGCACAAGGTACTTTTACATTTTAATTAGCGATATTTTGCTCTGTGGAGCAAATTACTGATGGAGTGATTAGACAATCTTTTGTATTATACACTATATTGATTTTCCTTAATTTAAGGATTTGTTCCTGGGCATCATTTGAGTTTATTCTCCAGAGGAGGTACTGAGCAGGCAATATTAGAAAGTATGCCAAGGAACTAAAGAAGGAGGGGGAATCTATCCATCCATCCATCCATCCATCCATCCATCCATCCATCCATCCATCCATCCATCTTTAACACTGGATTGACTCCAACACAAGGTGTGCTGATTCACATCTCATTTTCTGTTCTGGGTATTTTTAGCTGGGTGATGCCTAAAGATTTTTTTGTTTTTGTTTTTAAAATATATTTTTCATATATTTCTAGCTTTGTAGATTTTTAATACATAGTTTTATAGCCTCTAGCACCTTGTTACCCGTTTTCACACGTTGATGTGAAAATAAGGTCTTAATCTATGATATGGGAAACTAGATCAGGTGCTTCTCCTACAAACAGAGGTGCTCCTGCAGAGAGCAGTCACCCAATATCGATTATACTCAGTGCTCTGTGGATGTACTCTCAAAGATGTCTTAGAGACCTGGGAACCCCTCTGGCATGTTGAAACGAGCCCTTCACATCATGACCCAGAGGACACAGACCTCTCTGCAGCCTTCAGACCCAGTCAGGAGGGTGAAAGTGGGGTTGCCTGGAGCTGGAAGGAGTAGAGCATTCCACACCTGAACCCAGCTGTGTACCCCTGCTGATGGCTTTGCTTCCTTGGCTGGAGAGGCGCCCTCAACCAAGGCCCAGGAATGTCTGGACGTTTCAACCCATGACAATGACAAACTTCCTGCCAAACGTTTGAGGTCACAGATCCTATTCATGCCCATTCCACTCTGTTTGAAGGTGCTCAGGGGCAAAGTTTAGGGGGGAAGATGAGGGGGCTCCTACCCAGCCCAGTGGCTGATGGTCGGAGCTTGGCTGAGTGCAATGGCACCACGAGGGTGGGAGGACAGCAACTCAGTACCCTTGAAAGAAGCTGACAGCATAAGTCCTACCTGCTTCCCCCCCAGGGTGGCTCTAGGGAAATTTACAGAAGGAGAACAAGTCCTGTAAGGGTCACCAGTCTTCCTTCTAAAACCTCCAAGGCATTCCCAATGAAAGTCACCCTGCTCCTTCCCCAGCTCCCCCTGAAGACAAATGTCCCATCCACTCTCCTTTCACTTTGAAAGAGACCCAGTGTATGGTCCCAGTTAATAAAGCTGTAGAAAGTGAGGCAGTGACCCCACCAGAGGCAAATCAATAGCAGCAGGGCCCCTGGGTATTGTGTACTTTAAAATATGCCATTTGAAATGCAGATTTTCCCTGCCTGGGCTGGGGCTACAGAGCACTAATCAGGGAGGCAGCAGCCTTATTATCTCAGACTGATCCAAGGGGACAGAGAGGAGCTTTTCCCTCCCTGAGCTGAAAGGACGTACTTCCTTTTGCTTCTCTTACTTCCTTCGCATGACCTTTGCCTCAGCATTTAGAGCTTTTCCCCACCTATTGTAAAGATTCGTTCCTTCTTTCCTGCTATCTTTTCTGTTGCTCAAATATTTATCTTCTGAGGAGACCAGGAGATGCTACCAGAGTGGTTCCTGCCCTTGGACAGCACCCCAAGAGACAGGAGCCTGCAGTCACCATCCCAGTGCTTGAAACAGGTGGAGAGGCACTGGAAAAGCCATGGAAAGCATGGGGAGGGGTGGCAGCATTGGCTGATCAATAGAGACACTTGTAAGGGTTTGTCTCACACACCTTTTTCCTACTTTAAGTTGCAATGGTACTCAAAGGCAGGAAATAATGTCTTTTTCTTACATGAGAAACAATTGCATGGAGTATGAAGGAACTTTCTCAGAGAAAAAAATCCTCTAGAAATAGGAAAAGCATACACAGCCTGCCTTCCTCATCCCCCAAAAGAAATGTGTGTGAAACTGAAGAAGGGGAAGAGGAGAAAGGGGGATTATTTCTGATGAGCTCTTTCTGAAATAGCATGATCATTGCCCTCCAGTCTTACTCTGAACAATGTGATGACCTTCTCCTTTTTTTTGCACAAATTTTCTATCTTTGTCTCTCAACCACACAATGCTTTCTTTGACTTTTCATATTCTTCATTCAGCAATAGTAATAATAATAATAATAATAATAAAAGTAGCAACAGCATCCCACATTTCCCACCTCTAATGATCTCCACAGACTTAGCTAATGAATCCTCACGGTATCCCTGTGATAGAAAGAGGTAAGTAAAGTAATCAATCAAACAGTAATACGACTCATACTTGGTAAAATCGTGTAATTGACAAATTCATGTCTGCTATATCGAAC
Source organism: Chloropsis cyanopogon (assembly GCA_013400585.1). NCBI lineage: Eukaryota > Metazoa > Chordata > Aves > Passeriformes > Irenidae > Chloropsis > Chloropsis cyanopogon. The sequence goes on from WEZZ01009915.1 coordinate 38,184, forward strand.
TGGCCATTGGGAGTTAAATCTAAAAATACTTTCCAAGCCTTGAAACAAAGAGAATATAATTGGTAGAAAAAGCAGAATTGTCCTTCCTACTTATGTTTTCATGGAAATAGAAGTTTCTGCTTTGAAAATAAAATTTAAATATAATTAGGATATTAAAAACCCTAAACAAAGACGAAACATCTGGGTTCATGTCTTAGAGTCTTTCCAAAGTCTGACAGACAATAGCTTGGGTTCCTAACTTCCTGAGAACTGTGGGAAACCCCCCAAAAGACCTAAAAAAATTGTATGTAGAGCCCAAATCTTAGTGTTCATTATTTCTGAATTACCTGGGAGCCGGTGGTCAGAAATATGGTATTATACCTTCTAAAAAGTATTATGGCCTCAAAATAGCTTCCTCTTCTGGAATGGATCAGTGCAAATAATTTGCATAATAGGTAGTATTTACCAAATATACTGTCCCATTTTGGTAATTTAAATGTATTAACTATTATATCCAGAAGGCAGCCTACACTCAGTAATTTTTCCCTGATTTCATAGGGCTAGCTGATTTTTTTTAAAGTATCTCTCCAAAATAATTTCACAGTACAAATTGAAGAAATATTGGAAAAAGCAGTTCTTCCTGTCAGCACCACCTCAGATCATTTAGCAGAAATATCCTTTCATCTCCATGGGAGCTGGACAGGGAGGCAGAATGGGGCACCCAGGGTTTTATGGTCAGCATGGGAGTCACTGCTGCCCTAACTTCCCAAGGAGACCACCCAAGGTGATGTCTGAAAGCTCTGCTGTGCTGGACTTTCCAAATTTTTGTTGCAGTTACTGTCTGCAGTTCAGGAGCTGCAGCCATTTGTACTTTTCAGAGTGAGGAGAGCTGGGATTTACTGAGAAAGGACTTGCTCCAGGCCAGAGGACAAAAGTTAGCATTGCCTATGTTGTCTCTGTCCCAGCCTGTCTGTTTTTACACACTAACTCTGTGCCTATCCCCTGCTGCAGGATGCAATCAATCCCGTGGCTGGAGTTTGGCCAGAAGACTGTGGCTAACCGTCCCACCCCATTTTTTATGCAAACTTGATTTATGACTTTGATCTTATCTTAAATAATTTAAAAATTAAATAATTTATACTGTATCTGTCACTTTCCAAGGCTCTTTCCTTTGTTCTTGCTTTGCTCTTCTGCATTTTCCCAACTCCCTCACCCTTTTTTGATCTGTGCACATTTCCTTTCTGCATGGTGAGGCATCACTGACATGAGACAGGCACTAAACACTCCTTGCCCCTTTTATTCACAGAAAGACCTGCAGGAACTGCAGCTTATTTGTGCCAGGACTATACTACCACCGTTCACAGACTGTTTGGATTGTCACTGCTTGTGATTTTGGGCTTGGCCACCCTAAGGAGGTGTGCTGTGCTCTGTGAGGTGGAGAGTGTGCCTGCAGGTTCTTCCTAAGCCGGCAGCAAATCAAAGGTGGTGCCAGGTAGCATCACTCTCCTTTTCTCCAGGCTGAGTCCAGATCTATACCTCAACCTGGCCTTAGACTGCAGAAACAGCTGTCAGTACCCAGCTGATGTAGATCCACAGTAACCTGACAGTGAAAGGGTCTAGTGCCCCGAACACTGGTGAAATAAAATAAATAATTGCTCCATAAAAGGGGAAGTTAAATGAGTATGGGAAGATATTGCTGAAGAGAAAAAACCTAAAACAATCAAAAAACCCACCCTGAAATAAATTAGAGTAGGGGCTCTGGGAGCTTTAGGAAGCTAGGAAATCTGACTTGCCTTGAGCTGCATACAAAAGAGGTGAGGTAGGTCTGATGTGACTTTCTGTGTCACTGAAACAGCAGACAGAGCTGGTGCCAAGCTTTGTCTGGTCTGCTTGAGGGTGGCACATGAGGAGGGGATAGAACACCACACACGGTGGAGAACTCCCTTTGCTTCCTCATATTTCTGCCTCTGTGTCTGAGGCCAGATGGCTGCTGAACCCCAGGACTGGTTGCTTGGCTGATATGAGACTGTGGCTGCTCTCAAGGTTAAAGTTGTTTAAGTTGAGGCTGAGGGGCTTGGCAGCGTGCAGCAGCAGGGAGAGCTGTGGCATGGCCATTTGCTGGGCTGTAAGGGAGAGGAGCTGGGGCCCAAATATGTCCTGATGGCAACACTAAAGTTCATCTGTAAAGCTTTGAAGGACTTGTGCTGCCTCTCCTCAGTGGTGCTGCTGGGTTGGCAAACCCATGGCTGCCCACCAATCCATCAAACAGCCACAGTGTGGGGGTTTCTGCTGCAGTGACCACCTTGGTGCATTTTTGGCAGCTAATCCAGTCACAGTGATGTGCAAGATGCTTCTCTGGGGGAAATTCAGCAAGAAACTGCAGCAATGGGGTCCTGAACAACCTCCTCCATGGGGACAGACCATTAGAAACTATTGAAAAAGCACTGTCATGAGATTGCTTGGGAATTCTTATATAGAGACATCAGTCAGGTTTGGACTGCTGGGGGATAGCTGGGAGGACAGGCTACGAGTACGAATCAGAGAGCCTGATGTCTCATGCTTGTGCTGGCCTCACTATGAAGCACTGAGGCAATTCTTACACTTAAGTTACTGTCATACCACTCTGAGAAAGCTCATGGAGAGACAGTACAATAGAGAGCTGTGTCCCTAAGGGAGAAGAGAAAATAAATAAATCGTATCAGGTTTATTTGTACATGAGGAAGCGAGATCAGGGGGTCAAAAAATTCAACCAATGTCACAAGAGTTGCTGGTGGCAGTGGCATCACCAATCATGACAGTCCTGCTCCTGATATTTCACCTTCCCTCCTCTTGACTTGCCTTAGCTCTTCAACTTCAGGCTGAATAAAACTGCTGTCTCTCTTTCCCTCTCCCCTATCGATTCCTCCATCTCCTGCTGGCGTTTGCAAGGTGCCAATCACGCTGATATCTGAGAGCCAGCAGTCCGAGCTGGATTAATCGGGACCAAGGAAACGTCACAGAGCCTCGACGCTCCCTTCCCTCCCTTTCATGTGAGACTGTGAGATGGAGCAGATAGGGAGGCTGATTGAGAGACAGCATCTGAGCACACTCTGGGTGTACAGGCGCCACACAGAAATGTGATCCCATCATTTAGACAGCTCTGAAGTCCCCAGGGTAATTGGTGTCACCAGCTCGTCATATCCAATGGGTCAAGATCTAAAACTTATTTTTTTTCCCCCTTATTAGCATTTTTATCAGAAAAATAATAAAAAAAAAAGAGTATGGGTCCAATTCTGCTTTCACAGAAATCAACATGAGAGGTACCCTTTTGTTTCAAGTGGATGGGAGAAGACCAGAAATTGTTTTTCCTCTTCTTTCTGCCCTGATTCCTCACCTGCCCTCATAATGCGCCTGTATTATCTGGTGAGAAACAGAGGTGCAAAGGTGCAGACTGCATCCTCTCATATCAGTATAAATCTTGTCTGTAAATTAGAAGAGTTACTCTAGATTAAAAATAATGCAAGAAGAGTTTTTGGACCAGAACATCAGGTCAGTGGTGTCTTTACCATCTCTCCAGCTGCCTGACCAATGTCTGCAGAGAAACACTGAAGCTACTTCTCCTGCCTGACAACCTCAGCAAATGTTTGTCCCAAGCTGTCCATGGATTTCCTCCTGTTAATTCCTCTGGTACATAGGGGAAAAGGTGCCACATCCCTCTGACAGTCTGCTGGCCACTGGCCTAGGCTCATTTGGTATTTACTGTCTCTTTCCTCTTCCTGCAGCCTTCTCAGGCCAGGGGGATTGTTAAACACAGTCAGGCTGAGGAGGAAGTAGCTCTCCTATAATGTGAGGAAGGGAGCACAGGACAAAGGAAGAGACATCGACTGACTTTGACTAGGAATAAAAATGAACATAGCAAAATGGAAGTAAAAGTAGAATTTTTCTAGAAGAGGGAGAATAAAAACTCCAGAAGTGCAGCAAGAGCTGCAGAAGGAGAGGAGGAACTTCAGTGGAGCTCTACAGCACATCCTCACAACTCTGCATGTCTCACATAAGGAGTAGGCTGGGTTGTACCAAGTGTTCAGCGGGGCACAGGACTATCAGAGAAGAACGGAAATGTCAAGACCTTCAAATTAAAAAGACAACATGGTGATGTGATGGGAAATACTTGGTGCCAACACATGAGAAAGCAACAGTCAGGGAAGAAAGGAAAACCCTGTGGTCATTGTTCTGGAAGGAGTATTGGCACACCAGAGTGTTATTCCTGAGCTGGCCCTGCATACCTAAGGCAAGATTTGGGTCTCCCATTCATGAAGATGCTACTCTGGGCAATGTGTTCAACAGCACTTCCCTCCTGTGCATGAATTGTGCAGGGGGCCACATTTTGCCATGAAATGGATTAAGCACCTATATACACTGTCACTGCCTGAAAATCTGCTTCAGAGAAACCAGCCAAAGTCATGGGAAGTATTGTGTCTGCCTGCTACAGGCATCGCCTCCACCTTCCTCCAAAATATCTGGCAGAGAGTCCAAGTTACCGGAGCCTGGTCTTGTCTTGCAGATCCTTGTTAATTTTAGCCAAAGAAAAACAAGTAATTTCAGAGGCATCCATTTTGTAACATCACCAAGGGCCCAGCCCCCTGTACAGTCACACCTTTTCAGGTTTAGTATGTCCACAGGAAACCTGAAGTTAGCAGAAACCGTGTTTTTTCCCAATGTGTTTCAATCATGCTGTTTGGGCCAGCAGGACTATGTATGGGCATATGTCTGAGTGTACATTTTATTATTATCTATCATGCTTTGTGAAAAGCATTTCTCTAAACAGCTGCTGCTTTATCCTGTGGTCACTCCAAAGGTACCCATGATGATGCAAGGGGCAGCAGGGTAGTGGCGACATGAGGCAGAGAACTGGGATAAACTGAGCAGGCTTATTTTATCCAAATCCTCAAAGTGTAGTTGTGCTTTCATTTGACAACAATGGCTTAGCCTCCCTAATAAGTGTTTTGCATGGGTCCACACATGACCAAAACTTACTGCTAGAACTGTCTATGGAGCCTTGGAGACACCTGGGAGATTCCCAGAGTCTACCCTGGATGGCATGGCTAATTTTTACTCCCATCATGTAGCCAGTTTAACAGATAAGCCACCGCTTCCTCTTCTGCTCAGGTCTTTTGCCCACTCCCACGAGTTTCTGTGCATTTCCAGGTGACACTGCCCCTCCCATGAGCATGCAGAGAGGTGCTGTCTATACTTACTGCCTGTGCATAGGCGCCATAAGCTCCAAACTGGATGGCCATGGGGTTGAACATGCCCATTTGTCCTGCCATTTGCTGCATGCGCCTCATTGTACGCTCCTTGTCCGTGTCCGCAAACTTCACCACCAGGCTTGAAGAGGCTCCCTGCAGCACAGGAAACAAAAGGGGACACACAGGGAATGAGCCTGATGCACAACCAGCTCATCAATCCATACATCTAACCACAGGTTTGGTAGAATGGGACGCAGGTGTTGATGTTTTCCATGCAACCTTGCAGGCTGTGAATTTTGACTTTTGCAAGAGGGTGATAGCATCAGGAAGTAAAGGACCCTGAAGGGTGAATGCCAGCAGCCTGGCTCCTAGTTTCCTCCAAAATTCAAGCTTCTAGGATGTAATATACATTTTCTGTGCAAAAGTTGCTTTGTTCTTTCAACCTTCAGGCCCAGAATGTTGTCCTCACCAGAGGACAAAGATCTGGACACAGTGCAGCAAAATAGGAGGCTTTGCTGCATGAATGTGGTAACATTTGTAAACCGATTTTTTTTGGTGGAATGTGTGAGGTCTCTGCATTCCAGACCCCCGAAGTGGATCACACTTTCACAAGGCTCTGTCTTGTAACCCACAAGTCCAGTGAGAAATCCCTGCCCAGCCTTGGAGACAGGAGTCAGTATGCTGGGCAGGGTGTATGTGTCATCATGAAACAACATCTCTTCATCACTGCTAAATTAAGGGAGCAAAAATAGTACTGGATGGACCTGAGCTTCCTCTCCACAAACAGTAGGAAACAGAGGCTACTACGAAAGAGCCCACACATTTCCAGGAAAGATTTACAATATTAGTGTTATGTCTGCAGTCAACACCAGTGCAGAACTACGGATGATCATCAGAGCTGCCTGCAGACATCTGTGAAAAATGTAGTGCTTTTGGGATTGAAAGAAATCCCTCTCCTTCCCAAAACCAGATGAAAAGTCAGTAGCTGCAATCCTTAAATTTCTGATAGGGGGCAGAGGTGAGAAGAAATAGATCTACCTAGGAAGGCATTTTTTGGACTGTCTCCAAGGAAGCCCTAACTTCAGGGGTTGGTTGCTTCCCCACAGGGCGGCCTCCCTCGGGAAAGAGGAGGTGTAGGGGAGGGACAATCTGGCTGCAGCCCTGACAGCAGTGGACAGCTGCCCTGGGAGCTGGGCTGCCACCCAGCCTGGGGAGATGGGCAGGTGAGCTGTCAGGACACTGACAGAGAGGAGCTGAAATAACTGTGCTCCCATAGCTTCTGTTCTGACAAACTGGTATTCAGGGGTAGAAGTACAGTCAGTGGGGAAATGACCAGCTCAGTTTCTGGCTGTGGCAGTAGAGGAAGACCAGCTCTATGCCAGAGGAGGTGAACTGTTGCAGGACCCTTGTTTTCCTGGCAGAGGAGGAATTTTCTGGGATTGCACAAGAAAAATATTATTAACTGGCTTACACACGCCCCTATGTACCTGAAACCAGAAAAAAATAGCCTCAGTGAAAGCAGAATGCTCTGCTACAAATTGGGAAGAGTGTAGTAAACCACAGCTATAGATGTACAGATATATAAGTCTAAGCTATACATATTCAATAGCCTCTTCAGATTCCCAGTTATGAATAAAGACTTGAGGAATTAACCTGCTAAAAAAATACCCCAACAATCTAACACCACACAATGAGTGATGTTCCCTTGGATTAGCAATCTGTACTGGGAGAAAGTACTGATTTTCATTGGCAAAGAATCTTTCTTTTTGACCTGTTAGTCTCTCTCTAATAAATCTATAACCCACTCACACAATGTGATGAAGAGCAAGGTTTTGAAAGAAGTGCTTCGGGAAAACAAAGGGATGCAAAGATGAATGCTCCATTTAAAGATGGAGAGCAATCTTCAGCAGTTATTATAAAACCAAAACAGAAGGGGGAGTGGAGGAGTGGAGGAGAAGAGAGAAAAAAACCCTGTAGCCAAAATTCCCCTGCATTTCTCTTGAAGGCTGGGTGACTTTTAATTTTTCTTCAGATCACATGATGCAGATATTGATCCTTCCCCAAATCACACTCTTAATTGCAGCTCATCGACAAATGAATATTTTAATGCATACATTTCCTGCTAATTATCACCTGGACCAGTTCTTAATTAGATTTCAACACTCATTTAATTAACCCTGATCCAAGAGACTGTTTGGTAACTTGCATCTAATGATTTAAACCTATTTGCAGCTGTATTGGAGGGAGGCAGGCACTGGTCCACGGCAGATTGGGCTGTTCAGAGCTGCTGTTGTGATTTGCAGAGCAGAGCCTGCATCATGATGGGCACAATGCAGGATGGAGGATTTTGAAACTGAGTAAGGTGAGAGTGTATTCATCTCTGCAGAAGGGGTTTTGAAGATGTGACCTGCTTTAGTTACCATGACAGAAAAGTGTAAATAAGTTGGTGTCTTCTTCCTTCTCCTTTTCTTTCGATCTCTATCTATTTGCCCTGGAACTCTTAGGGCCAGAGAACTGCCTCAGGCATTTTCTGATGCCTCGCAGTGTTGAAAACCAAGCTGTTATTGTAGATGGCATCATGAAAACATGGGTAGCTTCCACATGAAGTGCTTGCCCCTGGAGTGTTCTTCCCCTCTGATGTGAGTCATAGTGACTGCACAGCAGCTGTTTGACCCAATGGGATCTCATCTTGCCTCCTGAGAGATGTTTTTCTGGGTTGCCTGTTGCAGCAGGACTTCAGGCCTCTTTGAACATTGCTATCATATACACAGGGCAGAAAGGCCATTGGCAAAGAGATTCAAGCTAGACCACACACTACAAAGAAAGAAGAGGAAAAGAAGAGGTTTTTTCTAAGAGTTCCCTGCAATGAGATGTGCATGTGAGCGATTAAAGACGTGTAGCCAGTAGAGATGCTGCATTGCTCTTGAATATGAAGACTGACCTTGGGATTGATGCTTTCGGTATGTGGTTCCTCATGTGCAGCTCTTTCATGTGGCCCAAAGGAAATCAGGCAGTAAACTGTATCAGATCAGCCAGTGCAGGACTTTTAACAGTGGAGCCAAATATTGCTGTTCATTTACAGCAGAACGAGGCTACTTCTACTCCAGTGACTTCTACTAATCCACTGGATAACAATAGAAAGGCCCCAGAATGGGCCAAGTTTTCCATAGGGTAAAAATGCTGCAGCCCTTCATCTGGACTATTTATTGCTTCCATGAGGAGTTAAACCATGGTGTAAATCAGCTGTTGTCTGCTGGCAAAGGCAATAGGTCCTGTCTGCTCTGTCATTTACTGGTAATACATAATCTCCTTGCTCTCTCTGGTTCTTGGACTGGACCTCATATTTTGCCAAACCCCATGAGAGTTACACTGGGTAAGTCAATAACGTTTGAAATGTACTTCTGCATTTTTCAGAGGAAAGGACGTGTTCATTTCTCTACCCTGCAGACCCACAGTCAGAAGATACTATCACGAAAGTGAGCCTTCCTGCTGGTGCCTCTGCAATAGGCTGCTTGCAATTGGAATTTATCTCTTTTCCCCTCAAATCAACCTCCTTTTTCAAGTGCTTTGATATCTACTGATGAAAAGAATGATAAGGGCTAAGTATTATTATGCTTCTCCTATTCTCTCTTGGGCCAGCAAGTCTACTTAAAATGACTATCTTTCTTCCCATCCCCCTCCCACGCATGGTAATGAATTGCTCCCCTTAGTCAGCAGTCAGGTACTCTCTAGGTTGGTGGGGCGAGGGAAAAGATGGAGGAAAAATCACTCTGCGCCACACTCACTTTGTAATCCCTAATCAGAGTCCTCTGTGAGAAAAACTAATTTCCCAGGCTGTCTTGACGTGTGAAATAAAGTCATTCTTGAAAACAGGAGCTTGACAGGTCGCTTGTGAAATTTCATATTCAGCTAAAAATAAAATATCCATCCATTGATATTTCATTTAAAGGCAAAGGAAAACAAATCTATTGCCTGGTTGTTGGAACTTTTTCCCATTAGATATGGTCTTCCAAATGGAGTGCATACACACATTAAGTAAAAGCGTTTCAGGAGGCCAAACATTACTGCCTGGCAGCAGGGAAAGATCACAGAATCAACTAGGGTGGAAAAGACCTTTGAGATAATTGAGTCCAACCTGTGACCAAACACCACTGTGTCAACCAGACCATGACACTGAGTGCCACATCCAGTCTTATCCTTAAGTACCTCCAGGAACTGTGACTCCACCACCTCCCTGGGCAGTCCTTTTCAATGTCTAATCACCATTTCTGTGAAGAAATTCATCCTAATGTCCAATCTAAACCTCCCCTGGTATAGCTTAACACTGTGTCCTCTTGTCCTATTGCCTGGGAGAAGAAGCTGACCCTCACTTGGCTACAGCCTCCTTTCAGGGAGTTGTAGAGAGCGATGTAGCTGTTCCCCCGAGCCTCCTCTTCGCTAAGCTAAACAACCCCAGGTTCCTCAGACATTCCTCATAGGACTTATGCTACCCTTCACCAGCTTCATTGGTCCTTTCTGGACACACTCCAGTGTCTCAACGTCCTCCCTAAACTGGGGGGCCCAGAACTGGACACAGAATTTAAGGTGGAGCCTCACCAGTGCCAAGTACAGAGGAAGAATGACTTTCCTGGTCCTGCTGGCCACACTGTTCCTGATCCAGGCCAGGTGCCACTGGCCTTCTTGGCTACCTGGGAACACTGCTGGCTCATGTTCAGTCAGGTGTCTACCAGCCCCCCCAAATCCCTTTCTGCCTGGCTGCTGTCCAGCTACTCTGTCCCCAGCCTGCAGCACTGCAGGGGGCTGTTGTGGCCAAAGTGCAGGACCCAGGACCCCATCCATTGCTGGATTCAGCCCATCTATCCAGCCTGTCGAGGTCCCTCTGCAGAGCACTCATACCCTTCAACACTCCCCCACAACTTCCTGTCACCTGCAAATTTGCTGACGGTGGACTCAACTCCCTCATCCAGATCACCAATAAAACAGGACTGGGCCCAACACGGATCCCTGGGGGACACCACTGGTGACTGGCTGCCAGCTGGAGGGACCACTGCTCACCAGCACTCTCTGGGCCTGGCCATACAGCCAGTTCTTAACCCAGCAAAGAGTGCTTCTGTTCAAGCAGTGGGCTGCCAGCTTTTCCAGGAGGATGCTGTGGGAGAGGGTGTGAAAGGCTTTGCTGAAGTTCAGGCAGACACATCCACAGCCTTCTTCTGGTCATCAAAGGAGTTCAGCCTGGTCAGGCAGGACCTGCTCCTCCTAAACCCATGCTGTCTGGGTCTCATCCCTTGGTGTAAGGTGCTGTGTGATGGCACTCAAGATGATCTGTTCCATAACCTTGCTGGGGACCAAGGTCAGGCTGACAGGTCTCTATTTTCCTAGACCCTTCTTCCAGCCTTTTTGATGGATGCATGTCACATTGGCACCTCCAGTCATCTGGGATCTCCCCAGTGAGCCAGGACAGGTGATAAATGATAGAGAACGTCTTGGTGACCTCTTCCACCAGCCCTCTCATCCCTTTAGGATGGATCCCATCTGATCCAATAGACTTGTGAGCACCTAAGTGACTCAGCAGGTCTCTTACTGCTTCTGCTTGGATTACAGGAGGGCTGTTCTGCTTCCTGTCCCTGTCTACTAGCTCAGGTGTCCACTTGCTTCTCCCTAGAACAATATTCTTAGGAAAAATTCTGTGAAGGTCTGGACTTGCAGAATGTATGCCTAAATTTCCTTTTTCTGCCAGCCCTATAAATCTGCTCTGACTCAGTAGGTTACTAATCTCCACAGATGGCTAGACACCTTTTTCCTTCAAAACTGGTGAATCTGGGCCTAATTTGCCAAAGTCATTAAATTTTGTTTCACTTAAAGCTCAGTGAATCTCCTGCTGGAGGGAAACATACATTTAAGTATTTTAACACAAGGGTGTCTCGTGTAGGTGGACCTTTACATCTTGGTTAGCTCAAATGGAGCCAGATAAAAGGCCAAAAACATTTTTTAAAACAAATTTTTTATATTGAAGTTCCAGTGAGTAAAGCTCTTGAGTATAAGAGATCTGAATGTGTAGATCCTATAAAATACCTTCCAAAATGTCAGCTGTGAACACAAAGATGCTTAAATGAGTAGGTGCTGCTGGATGCTCGTCTTTTGGGCAATGACTGTATTCCTAATTATCGCCACAGAAATGGGTTTGCTTGTGGTGGAAATTTTGCCTTAGCACTCCCTTTGTGACTACAAAGCAGAGCTGGGAGGATGCTGACCTTCAGCAAGACAATCAGGGTAATATTTCCATGCAAGGATCCTTGATGTTAAGGCTCAAAAGCCAAAGGAGGATTTATTTGCTTTGGGCTCTGTCATCTCAGGCCATTTGGCATGATGTCCCCTAAGTTTGAAAACAAATTTGGAATTTTTTCGGAAATGCCTATGCAGCTCTATTGAAAAGAGGGCTGCTGAATTAGACAGTGGGGTTTGACCCCAACCTGGGATTTTAGGCAAGCCAAAAAGAAACTACTGTCCAATTAAACTGTAGAGCAGTGGGAATTTCAGCTAGGCAGAAATGTAATTACCCAGGCTGGAAGGTGACCAAAAGACCAGGACTAACATCCCTCCCATCTTGTGAAATATGTTATTTTTCTGCACTCAGGGCTTCAATTTCATGTCTCATCTGAAAGATGAGTAGGACAGCAGTCACTAGGAGCTATTTCCACTTTACAGTCCTGAGAGCTGGTTTAGACACTCTTGAGAGTGACAGAGATGGAGAGGGGAAAGGAGGCATTCATCCAGGACTGTAGTGATGGACCCTTTGATAATGCTGCTCCCTCAGTAGAGAAGATTCTTCATGCAATGTCTAAGCAGAGAGAGTTGCTGCAGGTACTTCCATTCACAGGTCTCCGGAGCTGTTAATTTATTTGGAGTGGAAGCTTGATTTAGGTTTTATTTGCCCATACACTACTTACCAGGTGTCTCTCAGAGCTAAAGTTATTGCTTTCCACAGGGCAACAGAATCATTGAGTCCTGGTGTCACTGTACCCAATTCTAATTAGGAAGAACTCAATATATAACCCAGGTGTTAGTATGCCTCTCAAATCAAAGCCAGATATCTGAAAAACCTGAACTTAAAAGCAGAGTTCTTCAAGCACTTTTTTTCAAACATTTTTCAGCTCAGTCTATGAATGATAAAAGTCCTCACAAAATCATTCACCTTCATTAATGCATTATGAAGTGGGAGGTGTTGTTACACCAACAGACTAGAAAACAGACTAGAAATTCTTTCCTGATATTTAGGGCTGTGAAAGCAGAAAATAATTATTTTCATTTTTTTGTCTATTTGAAGAAAAACATAAAATCCAGAATAAAAAAAAAAAAAAGTTGTATATTTCCCCTTTCCAATAAGAGCAACATGATTTGAAAGATTAGGTATGTTTAGTTCCATATTAACTAAAAATATACTTCCCCATAAAATATCCTTACACCAAAAAGAAAAAAAAGCTCAATATTTTTTATAAATTATTATTACTATTAGAAACATATTTGGTAGCTGCAGTATAGAGACCTACAAATGATCTTTCCTTTCAGTTATACAAGCAAGGATGAAAATAAGANCAAAGTAGCATCTCGACCAGGTGTGGAGATCCTGATGCTCCAGGACTCTGCTCACAGGAGCTCCACACCTCTTTGGCAGCTCAGGATGAGGACCTGATGACTTGGGGAAAAAACCAGAGATGTTGAGGAAGGGCTGGCAAGCTGGGCAGATACATTTCAGCTGTTCATAAGACAAAAAATAACATTTCCATGGCACTGCATTGTCAACAGCCTGCACATGACTGTGCCTCCCAGATCCCTGTCATGCTGCAAGAGTCCAGGCTGTCATGGTTGAGCAAACCATGTTGTTAAATTGAGATGGTAAAAGATTTGAATTTTTGCAGCATATTTAAACTGAAGATCTCCAAGCGCTGTCCAGCCATGGGCTGGACCAGATGGGCTTTAAAGGTTGCTTCTAACTCAAACTTTTCTGATTCCACAGTTAATTGAGAAAATATTCTGCTTTCAGGGAGGTGCTGCCCATGCTTTAATACAGAGAAACTGATTGGTCAACAGAAGCCATGAAATGGTGTAAATTCAGTGAAGCTCTCCTGGGTTTTGGTGAAATAAGAGGTTGGTTTATGTTGGAGGATCTGCCCTTGCTGCATTCCACTCCACTAAGTCTGAAACATGCCAGCTTCACAAACACTATTCCTGTGGGCACCAACCAGACAGACCTTTGGAATGGGAAGTCAAGCATGCTCTTCTGTGTGATTTCAGTGGACGTCTGATGCAAAGACATTGGTGTCTGGTAGGATGCTTCACATTCATGAATTTGTGTGAGCTTCAACTGAGAGTTTTATTTGAAAGTCATCTTTTTGATTCTTTGTTTTTATTCTTTGAGGACATCTTTGTCCTCTAAAAATTAATTTTAAACTTTGCAAAACCCATTTGGATAATAGCTGCTGCATCACTAATGCTATGTTTCACACAAGGATAGCATTCTACCATTTACTAAGATCTTTCTGTTTTCCTCACAAGAATGTGTGTTATCAGTACTGAGCACACACCTGACCAAGGCTGGGAAGGAGTGAATTAAAGGGAAAAAATGAGAAGCATCCAGAGTGATTTAATGCTGATCCAGAGCCTACTTAACTATGTAGGAAGTTCCCACTGATATAAATGAGGCTTAGATCAAAAGATACAGGAAGAGAAAAAGAGGAAGAAAGAAATGCCCCCAAAGCAAGCAGAAGAGGTAAAGACAATGCTGACATCTTTAATCCTTATTAGAGGAAGGTGGTGATGCCCAGTGGAGCTACCTCCAGTAGGCCAGGAACTCCCTTGGCAGGCAGGGTCTGTTTCATGTGTCCCAGGCTGGAGGCTTGTCAATGACTCTGATATCCCAGGAAGGTCATTGCTTGTGAATTACTTTAGCCCCTCAAGTGCTAATCTCACACAGATTAGAGTTGAGTGGAGCAAGAATTGCAGGGGCTGCTGTTATCACCAGGACCTGGGCAATTCTCAGAAGTGGCATGATCCTGTTCCTGCTTTCCCATGGCCACCTCCACAGCTGCTGATTTAATACCCAGCTCCCCTCGGACCTGTGAAGGGATGGGTGGGTGCCAATCAAATATTTTTTTTCCAGAAGGGGGTAATGTGGCTCACAAGCAGTTATTGCACGTATTCCATTGGAGGCAGTGAATGCTGTGGGTCAGAGGGAGCAGAGAAGCCCAGGGAAGGTGTCCAGTGATGTTGTCTGTCATGTCCCACAGGTCACTTCAGTGTCCTGCTGGATGACTGTGTGGTTTTGGAGATGTAACCAGGGAAGAGAAGATCATCTTTGCTGCTAGCATGATTCACACCATGTCAGGCTGCCTGGATCTCTGCTCTGGGACCCAGAAACATGATTAATTAGTTTATTTATGAAACTATGGGAGAGGTAGGGAACACAGTCTTACAATTTTACTTTTTATAGGGAGAATTAAGGGAAATTATGGCAACACTGGGAAACTGCTCTCCCAAAGCTTGTAGAATCAGCAGTCGTGATGGAGGTGGTGGGATGGGGTCTATGAGCTCTTTCCCCCCTCCATCCAGAGCCCACTGCCCAATGGAAAGCAAATATGAGCTATCAAGAGTCACTGGACTTTGGTGGTAGAAATGGCTGCAAATGAACATGTAGGTATTACATGTCCACTGCTTTTTTCATCCTATAGGAAAACACACCTTTATAAATGGTGTTTAAGAAGCATATTCAAAAAAATCAATCATTACTGGAAAGAGGGCCAGCCCTGCTGCTGGTGACTTATTAATGAGTTCCTAAGGTATTACTATTTTTTAATACAAGGAATGGATGTGCTGTGTGTTGCCCTGAGTTAAACAAGAGAGCCTCTGTGTTGCACAAAGACATTGCAAGGAATGTGTGTTCTTTAGAGAGTTCAAGATCAACAGAAAAGAGAAAAATAGGGTCAGAGTTGACACCTCCATTTTCACCCATCAGGCCTCCATTTTCACCAAACCAGGCCTCAGCCTTCTGCATTAATTTGGATGGGTGCACTGGCAGTGGTGGTACCTCACTCTGCCCTAGGCTTTGTGACTTTGGGCAACTAACTTTCAGCCAAACTTAGGTATGAGTTGTCAAAAATGGGGCTAGACCAACAGCTAACAGGCAACCACAGGTGAACAAGAAACAAGTGAATCAGGAAACTGACAGAACTCTATCCATAACATTAGTCAAGAAGAACACTTAGATGTTGGAGTTTCATCCACTTTCAGCCTGGATTACCTCTGAAAATCTCCTCTTTGTGTTTCTGTGATCATGTAAAAGAAAAGTCTAATGGATTTTCCATTTCCTATTTTAGTTTCAAAAACAGAAGGCTCAAGAGGAGAACTTATGGCTACGTGAAAAAGAGGTTATAGAGAGGTGGAAACTGGTCTATCCTACTATGGCTGCAGTGGAAGATCAGAAGAAATGGCCTTAAGCTGAAACAGGAGAGATCCTGATTAGATATTAGAAAAAAATCACTGTTGGGGTTGTCAGGCACAGGAATATGTTGCCCTGGTGGAGTCACCATCCCTGGAGGTGTTTAAGAGGCATCTGGATCTGGGTGATATGGTGTAGGAGCTACAAAGGTGCATGGATAGTTGGACTTAAAGATCTCTTCCAACTTTGACGATTCTGTGATACTGTGATTCTATTTACCCTGACAGCCTGAGGGGCTCAGTGACTCTGTCTCTACTGTCTCTCACAATGTGGCTTTTATTAATGGAGAACTTGAGGCCATGCTGGAATCTCAATGAGAGTAAATTTTGTTGGTTAATTAATACTCTGAATCATGGCCTGTTTAATTGTTATCTGTTTATACTATGGGTTTGTCTATGGTTCTGTTTATGTTACTGGTTACTATGTTCTGTATTTTTGGTGAGGAGGTGAACTGAAGGCTTCAACTTTGATATTCTTAATTCTGTATTTCTCAGATATCAATAAACATTAAGATTTAGATTCTCAGGTGTTCACTGGTTATTACTTCTCTGCTGGAATCAGGAACAAGAACTGCTGTCACTTGGCTAAGAAGAGGCTAAACATATAGATTAATTATGTAAAAGACTTGTTCACTCCCATACATTGTATTATTGTTTATTTTGCTTCTCTCTTGTGCCTTGTCTATTAAGGAGACATTCAGAAAATCTAATTTCAGGCATTTGGGGCATCAATGCTAAATCCTCACCTACTCAAGACAGTCTCTCTCGGGTCCTAGACCCTCTCCATGAACTGTAACAAAAGTGTAGATGACCTTGAAGTTTTACACTTTGACTGACACTTCAGAGTAATTCATCCAGCCAGGTTAACCCTGGCCTTCAGTTAGAAAACTGCTGAGTGTAGGAGCTGTCCTTTCAGACATTTTTATGGTGTTTAGCACACAGCAATTTTCCCTAGGAACAACAGTAACCACAATTCCAACAGTAGCAGTCTGAGAGGATGTCTACTAGAGTTTCTGGGAGGATGAAAAGAAAGTTCTAGTTAATGAGAGACCTGCAAACATGAAGCTGTGGCTCCGTGCACCCAGCTCACAGTTTTGGATGACTTCCTGAAGAACGTGTCTTGCTGGAAATGGAATGCACTACAGCTTTTAAACCGCAGCCTAACTACCCCAACTTTGTGGAAATGACAAACCCTTCTGAGCACTAAAGGCTGCCATGAGCCTGAGGGGAGAAGGGGGGTGTGCAGCTGGATTTGAGTGCGTATTTGCGAAGGAGGGAGGAGCGATGAGGAAAGTTTCTCCTATGAAAGAAATGATCTAATTTGAAGCAAGTCCCTCATGGGAAGAGCTGTGACAGAGGCTGCTCTGTTCCTGTTAATTTTCACAGTGCAGCTGTCAGCGGGTCTGTAAATAGTACTCTGCGAAGCCAACGCTTCCTATCCACACATCAACCATTCAATTAACAGAAGAACAGAAGAAGGAAATAAAGTGCACCACAGCCTTCTATCACGGCTTTGATGTTTTCCAGCAATTTATGAAAGTGTACACAAATCTAATTACAAGCCCCACTGCTTCCCATTTACATGGAGCTCCTCAAGTTCAGAGCTGTTTATATCAAAATAATTGTTAAAAATACCTCAGCTGATTCACAGCATTGTGGCCCCCCACTCACCGGAGCCACCGGGCTGCTCCTCCCAGGGAGTTCTTGCCGACTCAGTGCTTTGGTGCAGCCTGCTCCTGCAAAATCTGCTTCCCCACCACTTGTGAGCACAGCACCCAGGCTGCAGCTTCATCGTGCCCACAAAGGCCCATTTTCCTCCTTTTCTCCACCTGCTCAGAGCTCCTTCTGCAGACTCTGCACTGCTTTCCCCTCTACCCTGAATTCACCTAAATATTCCTTTGCTGTGTTAGTGGGGGTGAGCACAGCTGTTCAGCCAGTCTCCACAGTGGGGCTGTGTCTGAAGGCAGCTTCACAGAGCTTTGCAAAGTCATAGCTGCACCACGGGAATGCACAACAACAACAGCAGCAGTCATTAGTGTGAGCTGGGGGTGGTTTCCTTGGTGGGGTGCGTGAGCATCCAAAGCCAGGAAGATGAGAACCAGTGTCCTGTTTCCCATTAGTTTGAAAGAGGCAACTGCACAGGACAAAGACACTTGTAAGTCCTGGTTTAGTGCCTGGCATCCCTGCCCATGTCAGGGTGCTGGAACTAGACGATCTTCAGGGTCCCTTCCTACCCAAAATATTCTGTGATTCTATGATTCTTGGGGCAGTTTTTGATACCCTCATATTTAAGTCACTCTTACCTGATAAGCCAAAGAGGTGACAAATTAATTTAGCTTAAATAATGGAAAAAAATCTCGTATGTTATGAAGGGATAGACAGTACATTACCTAAGGAAAGAAGACAATTCTTTCACCTGACTGTTACCCATGTTTGGCTGGGAATTTTTGTACTATGGGTGGACTTCCAAAGAACATGATGGACAGACACTCAAAATCAACCTCATTCAAAGTGTTACGCCACTCATCATTTCCTGCTTAATAAAAAGAGTAAGGTACAACAAGTAGAGATCTAATCTATATGTTATCTAACAACACTGAGCAATAATTGCATAATTTGATATAGGTGGTTCCTGGACAGAGATTTGAATTTGGTTTTGTCATTTGTGTTGATAAGAGCTGCATGGAAAAACATTTAAATGAAAGCCCCAAAGTAACAAAGTTATGCATTGCAATGCTGCTGTTTTTTTCAAAGTTCAACTAAACTGAATCTTTCTCTGAAAGGCAGACGTCTGTTCAGTGCTTGTATCCAAGTCTCACATTTTCCCTTTTCACAAAACCAAGGATTCCATCTGAAAAGTAATTTTCATGGAAAATGTTCAGCCAGCTGTAGATAGACTTGGAATGCTATTGCCTGGATGCAGAGGAAATGCAGCGCTTTGACCAAGCTGCTGCAGGCTTCTGTAGTGAAACAAAGAGAGGATTTGGCCTGTGTGCTAGGAGAAGCCACCTTAAACAAGCTGGAGGCCATGATGGCCTTAAACACCATTAATTAAGGAAAGATATGGAATGAAGATAGTGCTGACAATTAGTGTGTTAAGCAAGTTCACAGCACATCTAATGGAACAGGACTCAGGGGACTCTGCTGCAGGATGCCTGGTTTCTGAATCCCAAATTGCTTTGTCTGGGCAACAAACATCCAGGACAGATTTCAGGTCTTCCCACACAGAATGTGAAGTGTTCACTTTAAGCTGCACTGGCTTTATCTTTAGTTTTTAAGCACTGGTCCTTTTTTCATTCTGGTCCTTTTTTCATTCTAAGTTGCACTTTGGATGAAGAACCACTATTTTGGAGCTGGCATACCATAGCAAATTGATGCCTAAAATTAGCTAAAAAGCACACTTCTATTTGGGCTTGCCTATTAGTTTGACAGGTTTCAAAATCTATTTATGTAAAATAAAATTTCTCCAGAGGTATCTATTTCCCTCTATTGATTATAAGAGAAACTTAGATGACAGCCTTAGACATGAGTTTCTTAACTTCTGGATGTCTCAAATTAGGTTAGATGAGTCCCACCTCAGGTATTCAGTCTAAGTCTGTTATTGAGTTATCCATTATAATGGGACAGACATGCCCAGAAGGTGATATTGCCCATCCTAGCACAGAAAAAGTGAAGAATGCACAAATCTCTGGAAATGTCTCTCTCTCTTTTCTGCAGGAATCCTAGAAGATATTTAGAATAGGTCACAAACTTTCAGACTGTTAAAGATAAGTCAAGCACATTACACTCTTCACGTCTTCTCACCCCTGTGCAGGAAATGTACAGAGTAACAGTACCATTCTACCCCTCCCAGAAACGAATTCATAACCAAAGGAACTCTAAGTTGCCACAGGGGGCAAGATGATGAAAAGGGTGCAAAAATTCTCATTTTTCGTAGCTTCTGGATAAGATAATAGTTGCTGTGACTTAAATGTGCGTGATTCTGCCTCTCTACTCCATTCTCTTGAGACCCCTCCTGCAGTGCTGCCTCCAGCTCTGGGGGCCCAAACATAAGAAGCACATGGACCTGTTGGATCGAGTCCACAGGAGACCACAAAGATGCTCAGAGGGCTGGGGCACCTCCCCTGTGAAGACAGGCTGAGAGAGTTGGTGTGGGTGGAGAAAGAGAAGGCTCTGGGGAGACTTTATAGCACCTTCCTGTGATAAAGGGCTACAAGAGAGCTGAAAAAAGGCTTTTGACAAGGGGCTGTAGTGACAGTACAGGGGAATAGCCTCAGACTGAAAGAGGGCAGGCTTAGGTCACCTGTAAGGAAGAAATTTGTTACTGTGACGGTGATGAGGCAGTGGAGCCTGTTGCCCAGAGAAGCTGCAGGTGCTCCATCCCTGGCAGTGACCAAGGCCTGCTTGGATGATGAACCTGGTGCAGTTGGAAGTGTCTCTACTCCTGGTAATGGACATACAGATGGTCTGTAAGGTTCCTTTCAACCCAAACCATTCTATGATAGTTCAGTGAAGTTTTGGGAAGAGTTTGTTCTGTGTGGGTGGATGGACAAGGCCAGATCTTGGATTAGTAAGATATGTTCTGCAGAATGGCTCTTCAACATTTGGCTGTTGCCCAGATATGAAGACATGGGGAGAAGGAGAAAACCAAGCTGAGGATGATGCCTAGGAAGGAGCATGACTGACAGGTAGAATGATAATATTGTCCACAGTGATTGAGAATGAAGGTGGAGGATAGAAAAGACAGATTTTGGGTGGAAAAGTTCATACAGCTCAGTTTTATACATATTGAGCTCATTCTGACAGCTAAACATCCAACAGGAGATGCTGGAAAGATGGACCAAGATTTTGGGTTGGACAGGAGTCAGTCCTGTAGAAGAGAAATTAGATCTGCAAGCTGTCACTACAGCAATAGCAGCTGAATTTGTGTTGGTGGAAAAGGCTGTTAGGGACAAGGCTTGGATGAGGAAGAGAAGAGAATGATGGGAAGAGACCTGTTTATGTCCCCATATGGATGGGAAACAGAGACAGGAGGTGATGGAATAATCAAAGCTAAAAGTACAGGACATATAATTACTGCAAATATATTATAAATACAAGCAAATGTACATGAAGATTATGATCTCTTATAAGGGAAGATACAGAGATCCAGTAAAACACTCTCATAAAGTTGATGATCTAATAGAAAATATAATCTAAAAAGACAAAAAGGAAGCTCTCTTGACAGGTAGGTATAGAAGGAATTTTGTGCCTAGTCAAAAGTAGGGGATTTTCGGTAGCTTATTTCTAAAGGAAATTGATTGTGTAAAAATTGGAAAGATTTAGACTTGGTGGACCCTTAGGAGAAACAAGTGCCTTGCACAGAGAAATGGGCTTGTAATGGCTGATGGTCAGGCACTTGTCCAAGGTAAGGTTAATTAAAAAAAAAAAAAATAAAAGAACTTTCATGAAAGAAAGTTGCCTTTTGAAACTATTAGGCAACATATGTTGTGTGAACAGGAGAGTCACAGTAGAGCAATAATCCTGACAGCTGTGGAGAAACAGGAGTCTGCCACAGGAACGAACGGCTCAAGACCTGACGAGAATGATGATGGATGCCCTGCTGGTGGTACACGAGGACAAACCAAGAGCTGCTGAAATTGGCTGGGCCACAGGAACAGCGTTGAGCTGGCATTGCAACAGCACAAATGAGGCCAGTCCTAGTGGAGAGAGGAATGGAAGGGGGCTGAAGGAAGATGGCAGAAATGCCCCCCTCCTTCCCAGGCACCATGGGCTGCGTCGGCATCTCACCACGAGGTGGCTGCATTTCCCTGTGAACGTCCAAGTAAGTCCTGAACAACGCTGCACACCCCGAAGTGCCATGAAAACAAGGGTGGGCACAGAGATCCTGGCAGGATTTGGCCTATCTCCTTCGAAGAGCCTTAGAAATTTTGAGCCACTGTGGGGAAAAAACCTGTTGTGCTCTACGTCTTCACTGAGTGTTGGTCACTCTGCAGGTCCTCACGGGTCTGCAAAGACATGGTAGCACTGTTATGCCGGCTTATAGCTCATGGGAAACACAAGGAAATGCCATGTAACTTAGCTAATAAATTGTTTTCCTCCTTGCTTTTTCTGTGAACTATGAGTATGTACTGTGAGGTTCAGCCAATCCATGGAAACTTGGGAAGCTGTGGAAACTTGATTCTGGGTCTGGGATGGGCATCTAGTAAAGGATAAATTGTGTTGCTTTTTCAGATGCCCAGGTCCAGTTATTAAAGAATATTTCTATAACAGGTGTTTGAATCAGATAAATCAAGAGGACAAATGGTCCCATAAAATTGACCCATGAAGTGGCCAAATTTTCATGTGTTTTGTATATCCTAAGCTCAGGTGATACCACCAGGATGGAGTCATAAGTTGTTTCCAGGTGGCTGTGAGATGAGTATGTTTTTCTAATCCAGAGTGTTTCTGAAAGTAGGAAGGGAAAGGCCTGAGGAGGAATAATGATATTTTGGGTATACTAGATCTAGATAAAATCTTTAAGTCTCCTTGGGTTTTGTCTGTTTTCTCATGTCTTCCTCTTGCCTTTGTCACAGGAATTTGCAGGGTATTTGGGATGAGGACTGACTTTTTACTAAACATTTTTTTGATATGACACCATACTGACTTGAAATTCTTGATGTCAGCTTATGGACACTATCACTTTGGGTCAAAGTTTGAAAGAAAGTCACTAAAAGTACCTCTTTTACCTTTCTGTCTCAGAAAAGATGTCCATAATATATCAGTATGGGATGTCAGCATCAAGCCCAACATCCGGGTTTTTTTTAGAAGGAGCCTTTTAGGAAGAGACTCTTAAAAGTATTTAAGTTCTTCAAAAAATGGAGACCCCATCTTTGAGGAGACTTTTTTTGGTACCATCACTGGTAAACATGTACCATTTTTAAACTGATTTGTCTAAGATGGGGTTCCAAAAAATGAGATCTTGATAGTTTGCTAGTTTTAGAAACCTTTTTGCTTGTAAAGAATTTTCCTTTTTCATCCTTGCAAAGATCTAGAGAAAATCTGTCAGGCCCACTTTATACTTATTTGGATAAATTCATGAATTTACATTAGAGACTCTTACTGAAGGGGAGATTTTACACTCTCAAATATTTTTAATTGAGCTTTCTTGTATCCTTTCCAAGTTGTCAACATGCTTCTTAGTCTTCCATGATTTACACTGTGAATAATTAGTAATAAAAATAATACACTATTATAATAAACCAAAACAAGTTGTACCAGATTTTCTTTTCCTACTGACAGTGGAATGCTTTACATTCTTTTCTGTCTCATCATGGTGTACAAATATCTATTTGCACAGAAAATACAATCCCATTTCTATTTTATTGGACAAGCAGTCTTGAAACCCCATATGATTAGAAATTTGTGCAAGTGGACTGATCCCTCAGATATTTCCTGGAAGATCCAGTAATTGGTCTGACACACTTTCAAAGGGCAGGTGTAGGGGACCAGACTTATGCCTAGGTTGGTACTTTTGTGGTAACAGTGAAAGGCACCCATCACTCTCGTGATTTGTCTCTAGCCCCTGCTACCGTGTGGTGAACATCTCTCTGCTGAATGCTGGCAAAAAGTTCTTTATCCTTTGCCTAGAGACAGGGACTCTCTGAGGAGGAAAAATGAAAAAAACACCTTAGACACCAGCTTCTACAAGATTCATCCCTCTGAAACTTGAAAGGTTGTGCTCATGGTGAGTCTGACCCAAACTTTTTGGCATGTGTGAACCATGTCTTTTTTTCCTGGCCATCAAAACTGCTGGTGACAGAACACAGCACCCGCTTGGGTTCTGTGCCTGTGAGGAATGACAGTATCATCCCAGCCTTTCCTCTGATGAGTTAAGCACACCCAAAGCCCTGGGCCTTCCTGGATGATGGGTTGCAGAGCATAGATAAATAATTTCTCCTTCTCAATCACAGGGCAGCCAGGGCTGGCCCAATTCTCACTTGCCTGTGTTACAGAGCTACTCACCGGCATGGTCTGGCTGCCATGCAAGGCATTGATGGCAGCTTGGGCCTCTGCATGTGAAGAGTATTTCACAAATGCACACCCTGGAAGAGGAAAAAGAAGAGTGTAAGAAAGTTTGCATGGATACCATGAAATTCCATCTAGCTAAGTGTCCTCAGAACTGACCAATAATATGGTTGTGAAGAAAGTATAACAAAAAAATGTGTCCTGGTCCTTTTCCAGAGTCCAGACATCAGCAGCCTGAGGACCTCTTAAGGCTAAGCTGCTTCCAGAATTCCCTCATTGCTTGTAATAAGTACTGACAGACACAAACTTAGCAAGCACATCTTGGAACTAGTCATGTTTTGACGTCCACAGCTTTCCATGGCAAAATCTTGCACAGTTTTACAATTTATTGGGTGAAAAAGCTGTTTATTTTATTTGTATTAGACTGAATGATGAGTATTCCTCCCTCTGTGGTTGTGAGAAACAACATGGAAGCACGTGCAGGTTACTGGAAAACTGCACATACTTGATACAAGCAACCACAGGACAAAAGCACAGAAGGCATTCAAATTATTCCAGACACACAAGGTACCTTATCATATCAGTGCTTGGTAGAGTTCTGTGACAGACTGCCCAGAGCTTGTCTTGGCTCCAAGCCACTTAGGTCTGGCAAAGCATGAGACACCTTCTGGTGAAGTAGCAGGGGTGGGAGAGGTACCCATGTGTTGATTACCATCCCGCCACCACTAAAACTTGAATCTTAGTTTTTCTTAGCTGCTAAGTCAGTGCCTGTGTAGGTGTTCTCTCCTGGACATTAGAGAAATGTGGGCAGTGTTTCCCTGGCCTGTGTTGCTCTGCGGGGAATCTCACACCAAACTCTTACACAAGGTTTTAGGGCAGAAAGGTGCATTTATGGATATGTGCTGGAGTGCAAAAATGATCAACACTTCAAAGGGTTACATGCACTTCTAGGGTGGGGGAAAGTATTGCCAACACTCCCAGCTACAAGCAAACTGACTCAGAGATGGGAAGGGTAATTTCCATATGCTAAGGCAGTTTCTGGAACAGATTGGGAGAGATCTGAGAAGTTTTGGCTTCCATCCCCTTCTATTACTACCAACGACTTTTGAGCTTTTAATCAATTTGCAAAGCCCTCTTGGTTTCCCTGAAGGGGTGTAGATTGCAGGGCACAGGATGCCAGTCCTGACATTAGGATGGCTCTCCTTCAGCCACTTTGCAGCATGCTAAAAAGTCTTCACACCCTTTTGGATCCCTACAGTGTAGGGTGAAAAATGAAGAAATACAACTTGCAAAGCAGAAGAATGAACCCCAAAGGTCCCTAAAATCATCACTGCAGGCTGATAGAAGTGAGATTGAAGAAAGTAGTGATAGCCCGATCTAAAAATAATATATACATATAAAATATCTTACAGTTCACTTTGAGGGCTGTTCACTTTACATCACCCTCTCAGCACTGTGCTCAGGCTGTATTTCAGGAAAAGCCCAATGATTATTGCTAATAGTTGGATCTAATTTATGAGGAGCTGAAGGGAGACAATCATGAGAAAATGAGATAGATAAACTTCAGCTGGAAACAATAGGGATCAATTATGACATAATCCCAGCCCAGCATTCCCAGGCTCCTGAGATACTACGTCTTCCTCTTCATTAATCAGAGATAATCCAGAATTAGGGTGTTTAATTATTTGCAGAGATTCTTTTGTACTTTCTGCCTCTAAAAAGAAGATGCTGATTAGCAAATATACAAAAGCTTTCCAGTTCCAGTCACCCATTTCATTTAGAGCAGGATTTTTGGCTGTGGTGCTGCTGTCATGTTGAAGGCTTCACTCTTGTCAGGTGAAATTCACCCCTGTGCTGAGGGTCCTGATGGATCAGTGGAGCTGGATAAAGGTGGGAATAAAGGGAGTAGCAGGCATTTATCTTGTTTAATGCTCAGGATGCTAATGGGATCCCTCCTACTGCTTTCTATTAACTGCTTCCTGTAGGTTTTGAGGTAGCAGGACGAGTGAAAACTCAGCTTTTACTAGTGTAAATGGCAAGGCAACAGCAGAGATCCCAACATTCTGTCCATTTTGTTTGTGCATTCGATCGGATGGCTTCTGTACACAACACCAAAGGTGCACATAATCTTCCTTCCCGTTGTCACCAGAACTGCCTCCAGGAGCAGGCGAGCTGGGGATGTGAGTCATGTCACTCTTCTCAGAACAATGGTGTCCTTTTGACAGGAGCAACTGTGGAGTGTGAAGGGATTTTGACATACACAGAGATATAACCTCTGCTGAACAGGGTGATACATGTGCTTAAGCTTTTCTTGTCCCTTTGCTTCCAGACTAGAGCTGGAAGGGCTGCCCTGATTGTTTTGTCACCTTGGAGGAGACTGCAGAATCAGGCCCCAGGATTGTAATTGCAGAGAGTGGTGAGGCTCTACTTGTGGAGGGTGCTGTTGGAAATTTTTACTTTCTGAGTTATTGAGGCAGACTGTTGGATGGGAAAAAAATTTAAAAGGGAAAAAGAATAGCTGCACACAGAGCAGCACCAATGAAGACTCTGTGGGTCCTTCTGGATGTACTTCAGGTCCTTCATCTGAGAACTCCTGCACTCCTGCCTGAGTCCTGGTGAGCTTTACCTGGAGTGGTACAGAATTGCTCCATCCTCTCCCAGGAAACACAGGTGCTGCATTCCCCCTCAGGGTGAGAAATTCCTCAGTCCCAGCTCTTCTGCCGCTTGGTTACCTGCTCCAGCCCGCTGTCCTTAGCACTGTGACTCATGCAGGAGGTATTGCTGCAGACACTGAAGGCCATGCCCCATGGCTCAGGAGAGCACCCACGACTTCAGGAAAGGCTTAGGCAGCTTTTTGGCTGTGCCTGGACTGTGATGGGATTGAGCTGGGGAGCTGCAACCCAGCTTCTGAGAGCAGTGCTTGCACTGAGCTACCTGAAGGGTAGAGAGGCTCATCACAGGGATACCTGGTGGGCTGGGTAGGATTTAAGTGGATGGGATCTGACTGCTATCTGGAATTTAGACAATCTGCTTAAATCTCAATTTACGTAGAATTTAAGCCTTATGGGTTTTACCCAAAATAAGTAGCTCACAAGCAATGTGTGTCACATCTTGGTTTCTAGCAGATGGAAAACATTACAGACTGGGAATAACTTTGTGGGAGTTGTGGCTTGCCTGACTGTCTCCTAAGATAAGGGCACTAGCCTTAAGTTTTCCATTGGATTGACTGCTCTGTGTGCATGTGTGCATGCACGAAACTGTGTGTGTGTAAATTAGGAGCTTCACATTCTCAGTAAATAGCACCAGCAAATGGAAGCTGGTAATATTAACTCTGTCAAGGCTCAGTATTGATCCTGAGCAGCTCAGTGAAACGTCAGCCTGAGACTGCAGCCTGCTAGCACTAATAATTAAACTGGTTAGCAATATGGAGCTGCCACTCAGATTTTGTCTTATAATGAAATTGTTTTAGAAGGAAAAAAAAAGATAGAGCAAGTATGAAGACAAGTCTGTGGGTTGGATCTCCTCTGGAATTTGTTTCTTACAGAACTCAGACTTTATTGCCTTTATTATTACTCTGTTTAACTCCTTTGTCATTAGATTTCATTCCAGGTGGAAGCAGACAGACACGTTTTTTTTTTTTTTTTGCTTTTCCCTAATTTACTGATTTGTTCAGTGAATTATGTGCTTAACTGTCTGTTGTTATGATGGTTGGAGCTTCTCTAGGACATCCTGGCCTGCTACTTCCCTTTGGGCCAGCCCCTGTCTTTGGGTGTTGTGGAAATTAAGTAACCACAAAACTGGAAAAAGGTGCCCACAGCTTATTTTCAGCCATTTATATCAGGAAGGATGATCTGTGCTGATGTGTGTTGAGCAGCTGTGAGGCTGGTGTAAAGTATTTTTTTTGGCCACCAGTGATTTTATGGAATAACAATATCTTTCGCCAGTGCATCATTGCAACTTGGATTTTTTTGCCTCCCTGTTGCAAAAATGTGCTGGTTGATGTTGTCACTTGTCAAAATATTCAGTGAGATAAAAACTGTGTCAGCAGGACTGGCCTCTTCTCTGGTGTTGCACATGGCAACACAGTTTATGCTATATTATATGCAGATCAATATTTAATGGACACAATATATTGCCAGGAGGAGACGGTTTTCTATTCAGATTGAAGTTACTTTGTCTAGAGACTTATGGGGGGAAAATATGACCTTCCTGTACAAGAAAGAAGCCTCACTCTCATGCCTGGGCTCTATCAGAAGATCTTTTGTGCTATCCAGGTAAAAAAAGTGGCAGGAGGAAAGGCACCTAGTTTTCCAAAGAGGTATTTGTGTGTTTCAAACAGTAAATGTGTAATGAGTGTAATATTTAAACTGGCACCTGTACCCTTGCAGCTGCAATCACTGGCTGGTATGAGTCCATGCAAAGACCAGGCAAAGAAGGGAAAGACCTGGGGCTGGTGGGTGAGAGATGAACAGAGGCGATGATGGAGCCAGGGAGTCAAGATGTAAAGCACCAATACTGGCTTTTCTTAAAGAAAGAGTCATCCTGTTCCATGGGGTGGGGAGAGCAAATCTTGAGTGAATGTTCAGAGGGGAGGCATCAGTTTGCATGTGGTGGGCCACAGCCCATTGGAGATGAGTGTGTTACAGCACAATCAGCTTTTTCCTCTGACGCACAAGTGACCAGCAGAGTAAAAATGCGACCCCTCTTAAAGTAAGAGGTACTGTTCTGGGGGCTGCATGATACTTTTGTCACACTAGAAAATGCACACAAACAGCAGGGTTTAGCTCAACACAGGCCATCCCTTACCTTTGCTGTTGCCATCGGGTCCCCGAAGGATCGTGCACTCCTCAATGTTGCCAAACGCCTCGAATAGCCTGCGCACATCGTCCTCCGACTGCTGCTTGTTGAGCATGCCCACAAAGAGTTTTCTGTCTTCTGGAACAAAATAAGGAGATGCTTACCATATTTCAGGAGGGATGTGAAAGCCAAGACAGCTCAGTATCACATGCAACACAAATGGTGACTTCACCAAGGTGACACATCTCAGAAGCTGCTAGTCTTTTCAGGTGGCTGGCTCAAAAAAACTTTAACAGCCTCTGACTTCACATGAGTACTTGAAAATAATCCAGCAAATTTTGGAAAAACCAAACCACCAAACAACAAACAAGAATAGTTTGGTTATTTATAAAATCTTTATCTGCCTCTTAAAATCTAGGCACAAAACTCTTCCAAATCAGCTTCTTCTGATCAGTTTTTGCAGTCAGTTTGCAGTAACCGAAATGACAACATTGCTCAGACTGCAATCCAAGAGGAATGTGATAAATATAGTATATTGGAACCAAGTCCAAATGAAAAATAACATAAGTTAGTAGCCCTCGCAATACTAAATAAGTTGCAGGAAAAAAATGTTTAACGTAGGCTTTTTAAAATCAGGATATAACGGAAGTCTCAGCCTGTAAATTGGAGATTTGTCATTCATGCCCACTCAGAGACATGTATCTACAAGTTTGGATGAGATTTTTAACATATTTATAAAGTTCACTTGAAATAAGCCCAAAGTTTCTGAAACTCAAATTGTTTTTTGAAATATAAAGTTAACTTACACAATTGTTAATATCGTATAAGTTAACTTTATAGCTCAAGCAGGTGGTATTTCATATCAAGGCAGGATGTTTTTTGCTAGTGGATAATTGTATTTTGAACAAGGATTCTCAGTGTGACCCAGAACTGTGCTCTCACATACCAGAGAGCCAAACGAGTCCTCGGCTGTATCCAGAGCCCTGTGGGCAGCAGGGGAGGGAGGGGATTCTGCCCCTCTGCTCTGCTCTGCTCTGCTCTGCTCTGCTCTGTTCTGCTCTGCTCTGGTGAGACCCACCTGGAGCACTGCATCCAGCTCTGGGCTCCCAGCACAGCAAGGACAGGGACCTGCTGGAGTGAGCCCAGAGCAGGAATTGGAACTAGATGATCTTCAGGGTCCCTTCCAACTCAAATGGTTCTATGATTTGTACTTGGACTTAAACCAAGTTTAGGGATCTTCATGAGACACCTCCAGAAAATATTGGTGAAAACAAATGATTGTCAGAAGGATCTCAGAGGAGGCTGAGTGATGCCTCTCAATCAGGTTTCTGTTCAAAGACTACTACCATTACACCCAGAAAAAAAGGAAATTTACATAGTTTACATCGTGTATGTAAACAGGCCATTTGCACATGATTCATAAATGTCTTATTTATGATTCATTAAACACTATGTAAATGTGTGAACCAAGAGGGTTTTTTCAGAGCACGTTACAGAGCAGATGTAACTAATTTGAATAAATATATGTAAATATCTAAATAATTTTTTAATTTAATTTTTTTTTTAATGTACAGGTTAACCTAAAGCTGAACAAAACACTGGTTTGCAATAACCCTTTTCTGGCTGACTAATTGGGCAATTCATGTCACTTTTGTTCACTGAGAAATCACTGGAGTAGGCAATCTGTTCTGCTTCAAACCAGTGTTTGATCAAAATTCCCCTCTCCAAGATGCACCTGCACATTGGCAAATTACTTTACAGCCTTGGATGTGAATAATTTTTCATGCAGTGGCTATTGAATGAGGATATTAGGAGCTTTCAACCCTGCAGTCGAGTTATCCATGACAACAAAGAGTGTGCTGTCCACAGAAAAGCAGGAATTATGTTGCCTTCAGCTAGGCTACTGAACCTGGTAGGAAAAATAGGTATAGGGAGGTACAGGTACATTTCTGATAGGTGAGAAAAAACAGAAATAGCCTTCTGATGGACCTGTTAAAGCAAGAAACATTCCTACTTTGTGTTAGAATCGATTATGAAGAGAGGTGTTTTGAGGTCTTTGCTGGCAACAAAATGTTCAGATTCTGGAGGTGCACAAAGCCCCACCGAACACTATGCGGCTTGTAGGTTGTCCCCACCTCACAAGAAGGTGATTTGGACATGTGAAAGGCTTGTTTTCCCAATGGCCAAAGTGTCCTGCAAAAGAGACTCCCAGATGTGAGCCACAAGCCTTGGAGAAGCAGTTACTGAAGTTCACTGTGTGCTTTGGGGAGTATTTTTCAGTTTAGGGCATGACAGAGCCTTAGGAAATGAGTCCAGTCCAAAGTCCAAAGGTTTCCCAGATATTGGAAGAAAACCTACCCAGCAAATGGGACCAGCTTCCTGCAAGATACTTTAGGAAGGGGGCAGATCAGCTGGAAAGAACTAGGAACATGGTTGGCAAAAGGTTTTGCCTAGAAACTTTGTCAGTGTCTGTTAAATACTTCCAGCACAACAGAAGAGTGTTATATTGTACTTTATACAGCTTCCCCTGTTTCAAATAAGCTGCATCAGCAAAAGCACTCGTGTAGCTGTGTAACTGTTTTCACCAGACTTTTTTGCTAATATAAATGTATCATTAAAAAAAAAAAAATAAATCACATGCCTCTGTCAGCAGAACTCTCTAGTGTGGAACTGGCCTGAAACTGCCTTGTCTGGTCTAGTTTATGCAAAGCTGAAACCAGGTGTTTTAGGAACTGCTCAAATTATTATTTTTACATCCCCCCACCCTGCATCTTTGCAGTACCCTGGGACTGTACTGGCTGGCAGATGATGTGGTGCTTTAGTGAGTTGCCCGTGAGATGGTCAGGCTCTGTCAAAGGGGAGGATCACCTTCCCCAGGAACTGCTGGTGCAAGGGAGATGGCATGAAGTGGATCCCCATGGACAGCCACTGCTTGGACATTACCTCCAACCCCATTTCCAAACCAGCCTCCTGTCTCCCTCCTGAAAAACAGCACCCTTTGTAGTCAGGGGAATCATTTGTCATATCTGCCGTCTCAGAACTCCGCACGATCACACTCTAGGCTGATAAAAAATGAGTTGATTTAACAAGTTTTTTTTTACTTTCAGTAGTTTCCATAACAAAGTGCTGCATTTGCCTCTCACATCCCAGCTCTTTCAGGGAACTCAACACTGTGTTTTAACAACACTCGTCACATGTCCGGAGTAGAAAATGAGAGGGAAGAGTCCAGCAGAAGGGACCATTCAACGTGTCCTGGGTCTTGGCTAATGAGTTTGTCCTCTAATGGTCTTTTATGAGTCTCTTACCTGCTGGGCATTATCATACACTACTCTTCCACATCCCAGACAGAAAAACTGACAAGCCATGCACCAAGAAAACTACTTTTGATTTGTAAATATGTCTAAAAAAGGCCATGAGAGAATAAAATGAAGAAGGGATGTGCTGGTGTCATGAAGGTGTGTCTTGAGCACACCAGGTGTGTCCAGTGTTCTCTAATGAGATTTGAGGGTGCTACATCCTACAAAAATCTGAGTTTTAGGCTGCACAAGCCTGAAGCATCAAGTCACAATTTCAGTTTCTATCTCATCTCCCCACTAACCTTGCTGCAGCAACAGCCCTAAAACCAGCACCACTATGAGCACTGACACTACCCTGCAACATTGCAACTGAATATGTTGCCCATGTGAGCCTCTTAAGATTTTGTCTTCCCTCGTTATTGTACATCCCATTATCAGTACTGTCCTACAAGCTGAGTCCAACACACCTGCTTTGCCATGGAAATGTCCAACCATGGGTGGATATTTTTGTGTGTCGTGGCACCTAGGAGAGCCAAGGCTGAAAATTAAGTTTTGCTCAGGTCTGCCCCATTTTCCCAGAAATAAATCGCAACAGTGACAGAAAGTAGCACTCCGAGAGCCTCACAGGAGGACAGGAAGGGAGAGAAAGACCACTGCAATGGCAAATCAGAGTTCCCAGAGATGTCCCTTTGGTGACACTTCCAATTCATGGAGATGTCCCTTTGGTGACATTTCCATTCCCTGTGGAAGCAGGCTTCCCTCTTCCTGACCACCCTGCCAGGAATGGAGGCTTGTGCCCATCAGGAAAAGCTGTCTGCAAGGCACCGTGGTGAAGAAACACAACTTGTCAGATAAATATACAACATCTATAGACATCCCTGCAGTGTTTATATGCAGCCTTGGCACCTTCCCCAGTGCAAATAGGGGTTAAATTATTCCCTGTTCTATTTGTATTTAAATGTTATGTTTCCATGATGAGTGTAAGGCAGAGGTGTCAGATGGGCCCGGGCGAAGGAGGCGGCACACGTGAAAGGTGAAATAATAGAGCTCTGCAAACCAAGTGCTGAAAGGAGAAGGGAAGGGGGGACACTGGAGCGAGGGGGAGAAGGGGGAGGATGGGCACTAATTAAAGAGACAGAAGGGACAATGAGATGCAGGATGTTTGACCCTCTGTGGAGCAAGAGGACAAGAACAAGAATCACAGCAATTGTGGAGGGACTGGGGGAAAATTAGGGTCACTCGCAGGGAGACATGACACAGGATTGTGTTTATCCAGATAGCTCTCGCTAATGTATGTGTTTGCGTGGGGGTACATTTAGATAAGAGTATATAAATACACTTGTGTTCTCCTATTCCTCATGCAAAACAAAGAGGCTGAATCCTTGTATTGGGAAAGCGCAAACCGGCTTTACCGTCTAGAACTTCCGAGGCCTTGGAAATAAAGAGGCACAGATTTACCATCTCTGTGTCCCAGGCTAATTTATATCGCTAATAAATATTTGTCCCTGCTGCTATTCCTCTCCTTCCCAAACATGCTTGCACACACAGAGGGGGAGCAGCTGCAGTGCCTTGGGAAGGCCTTCAAGCTTATCTCCTTGGCACCACGACACAACAAACAAGCAGCCTGGAGAAGTTTTCTCTGCAGGTGTGGGTAAGAAGAAAAGCTGGTGCATAGGACCAAGTGGCACATTTGCCAGAGAGGATGCAAGAAGCAGAGTTGATCTTGCTTCCCCCCCCACTCTCCTGATTCATCCTTGGCAGAGAAGAAAGAGGAGATAGCACTGAGGGTGTTCACCACATGCACAGAATCAGAATGGTTTGGGTTGGGAGGGACCTTTAAAGGTCATTTGATCCAAGGCCCTGGCAGTGAGCAGGGGCTCACTCATCCTCAACTACAAGGCTCAGAGCCTTGTCCAACAGGATCTTGAAAGTTTTCAGGAATGAGAACCCTCTAACCCCTCTGGGCAGCCTATTATGTCGATGTTTCACCAACTTCTTGGTGTAGAAGGTACTCCTTGTATCCAGAGTGAAGTATTGTGGCAGTTTGTTCATTTATTTATTATATTTTATTTTATTATGTATTGATTTATAATGGTCTCATTCCCCGGTTCGGCCCCTCTCCCTCTGTTCCCAAGTGGGTTTTCTCCCAGCAGCTTCCAACCCCTCCCACCAGCCAATGGGCAAGATGAGTCCCACCAAACCCCCCACCCCTGCCCCTGGGGACCCTCCCCAGGAGACCCCGGAGGTCTCTCCTCGTTGGCTGAAATCCTGGAAATCCCCACCATTAGGGAAGGGGTTGGTCGGTTTGCATGTCATGTCTCCCTCCTTGTTCTGTGATTGGACCGGGCGGGGCCACGCCCCGTGGGATGGGCCATTCTGAGCCACGAGGCATTCAGTTGGACCTGTACCATCTATGAAGTAAAGACGTTTGTCCAACCCGCTCTGCCTTTCTGGTTTCTTATGTGGGAAGCTGGCAGGCTCGAGCACGAGGTCAAGCCCCGCCTGGTGCCCTCCTCAGCTGAGTAAGCTAGGAAGGACCAGGGAAAGCTGAGGACAGTGCCTGCGGGAAGAGGTCCCCGCAAGAGAGCTAGCCGGGGACACAGGGGACCTCGCACCTCCACAAAGTATCTTTTGTTTGATAAGCAGGAGCCCTTATCCTGTTGGTACTGGTGATATTCAGAAGTATGTCCCCACCTCTCATAAGCATCCTAAAATATTTAAAGAGCCCAATAAGGTCTGTCTGAAGCCTTCTCTTCTCCAGGCTGAACAATCCCGATTGTCTCAGCCTGTCTCCATAGCAGAGG
The DNA here is from genome assembly GCA_013400585.1 of Chloropsis cyanopogon. Classification (NCBI taxonomy): domain Eukaryota; kingdom Metazoa; phylum Chordata; class Aves; order Passeriformes; family Irenidae; genus Chloropsis; species Chloropsis cyanopogon. The sequence goes on from WEZZ01009915.1 coordinate 72,783, forward strand.
TGCTCCAGCCCCCTGATTATCTCTGTGTCCTCCTCTGGATACTCCACAAGAAGATCCACACCCTTCTTATGGCAGGGGCCCCAGGGCTGGGNACAGTGCCTGCGGGAAGAGGTCCCCGCAAGAGAGCTAGCCGGGGACACAGGGGACCTCGCACCTCCACAAAGTATCTTTTGTTTGATAAGCAGGAGCCCTTATCCTGTTGGTACTGGTGATATTCAGAAGTATGTCCCCACCTCTCATAAGCATCCTAAAATATTTAAAGAGCCCAATAAGGTCTGTCTGAAGCCTTCTCTTCTCCAGGCTGAACAATCCCGATTGTCTCAGCCTGTCTCCATAGCAGAGGTGCTCCAGCCCCCTGATTATCTCTGTGTCCTCCTCTGGATACTCCACAAGAAGTAGCAGTCTCAAAACCACAAAAATGGGACAGAGGGGCAGAACCACCTGCCTCAACTTTCTTTTGATGCAGTTCAGGACAAGGCTGGTTTCTGGGCTGCAAGAGCCCGTTGCTGACTCATGTCCAGCCTTTCATCCAGCAGAACTCCCAACTCCAAGCAGTGGGATGGGGCATATGCCAATCACAACGGTGAAAAAGAGCTATAAACCTGGGTTTCTTTCAGGCAGTTATGACCAAGGAATCCTCCACAGGTCAAAGAAGAAAGAAGGAGCTTGAGAGAAGAAGGGTGAGCTGCAGATGCCCTGAATGTTATGAAGGTTTGGTTGAGCCTTGAACTCAAATCTGCAAGCTCAAATCTGTCATTCTCTTGAGCCAGAGTGCCCCACCACTCCCCTTAACCGGTGCTAATCAGGTGATCAATAGGCTAAAAGCAGGGCATTTCCTAGGGCCTGGGTTTCACACTCCTGTTGCCATTTTCACAGCAGTCCTACAGCTACGTGATGATGATTACCACCCTTTCCACAGGGGAAGTGATTATGGATACTGTTGTAGCTAATTGTAAATTAGCTAATTATCTTCTCCGTGGTACCTTGCTGGAAAATACATGAACCTTGTAAAATAGAGGTGCTTCAAAAATTAGGATGGGGGAAAAAATCCAACAGGATTCAAAAGCCCAAACAACAGAAACATAGTGCTACCTAACTCCAAACAACCCTACTTCCACCTGCAGCTCCTATTTGGTCCCTTTTCCCTCTTCCTCCCCATACCCCAACACCCTCAAGGGGCTAATTCTGCTGCAGGCTTTAAAATGTCTGCTGAGTTCACCTCTTCCTTGCAGCTGGGTGTTGTGGGGCATCCCTAATCACATCTTAGTGGGACTGATTTCTTTGCACTGATCTCTCTGCCTCCTCCCTCCCTGGCTTGGTTTTACTTAACAGATCCTTTTTATCCCATACGTTAGCAGATATGATTGCACAGCTGCTGGTCTCCAACTGCTGGAGACAGAGGCTTTGAGACACCCGGGCTAGAGAGAATAACAGCTAATCTGAGCAGCTGTGTGATGGGGACAAGCGCAAATGAGTGTAAGCCCAGGTGTGGGAGCTTAATTCTCCCATGCAAAGAAGGAAGCCTCATCACACAGGTGCATTACTCTCCACTGTTGCATGTCAAAAACTTAGTTTGAAGGATTTCTTTTACTTAATTGCTTGGCTGCACTCTGAGCCTTGACTTGGACATGGATCCTGTAAACAGAGTGAAAAAATAGCTGAACAAGAGACAGAGAGAGGGTCTGTCTGACCCTGTTTGCTGTCTGTGGAAACAGCCAGTTGTGGATATCTAGGGAAGAGTAAAAGAACAGGGAATTTTGTTAACCCCACCAAATATTCTCCAAGAGTTCAGTGCTCTGCAATTCAGGGAATTCTGGGGCCTGCAGTGGTTTGGTTTTTTTTTTGTGGTGGTGTTTTTTTTTTTTTTTTTTTTTTTTTTTTTTTTTTTTTTTTTTTTTTTTTTTTTTTTTTTTTTTTTTTTTTTTTTTTTTTTTTTTTTTTTTGTTTTTTTTTTTTTTCGTTTTTTTTTTGTTTTTTTTTTTGTTTTGTTTTGTTTTGTTTTGTTTTGTTTTTCCATATGTAGTAGTTTCTGAAGTGTCTTTCTTTGATGTAATTGCTCAGTGGACTTTTGAACCCATGTGCGCTTGCGAGCATCCAGCACATCCTGCAGCGAGACATTCTCCAGCTTAAGCACGCACTGAGTTAGTAACTTCTTCCTTCTGCTTATTTTCAACATGCACAAACTATTTTCAATAGATAGAACCTAGATCTTGCTTTGGGAAAGAGTGGAAATCATTCCTGATCCAGTTATGGAAGAGTGGACTGATGAGGATATTCAAGATCTTGGCTGAAACTCTTTTCTGTACATTTCAGACTGGTTTTTGGGACTCTTGAGTCCCATCTTAAGCCATGCTTTGCAAACTAGGGAAAGCAAAACCACTTTTCTCTTAGGGTGATTTGTTATTCCTGGTACCAAAGAGATGGATGACTGTGCAGTTGCTGTTATTAAATACTTATATCTCTGCCAAGGACAGTGGCCTCAGTGGAAATATGGGCTACATAAATTATGCAGTGGAATAGGCAGCCTCAGTTTCCCCATCTGCAAAAAGAATAATTGGTGTTTGCAGCTGGCAAAACTGGGCATTGGTGACATTTGCCATACTCCAAGAGCACAGGTAGCCCTGGCAGAAATAGTGAAATGTACCTGGGAGGCTGGGAGTCAGATCTGTGGTTGAACCCTACAATGGTTCTATCAGATTTAAGTGGCTGGAACTTTCCCAGCTCCTTTTCATGCAAGAGCATGAGAGTAAGTCAAGGCAGGGTTTAGTCCTCAATGAAAGTCTATTTTGGTAAATTACAATGACTGTGAATCTTGGAGTTATCTTACAGGGAGAGATTTTCATGCCCTGCAGTAGTGTGACTCCTAAAGATAGTGGCACAATGATCAAGGTGCTTGTGTCCAAGAGAACACAGATGCTGGCTGCTGTTGGCTCTGTGAGAAACTGGAAAGAAAGTTAACTTGTTGCTAGCTGTTGAATCCAATGTGTAAGATTACTTTTTTAAATTAAACATGACTGGGCCTATTCTCTTCTTTCAGTGTCCTAGTCTATATTACAGTCCTACCTTCCTGAGAAAAGACATGCTATACAGGGAACTGGAAGAGGTCCTTGATGTTCAGCAGCTGTAAACCACATCCAGGTATTGTCTGGGAGAGTATGCATACAAGCAGGATGGAAAAAGTGCAGAGCCATGATGAAAAAAGGAAGGAGATGGAGAATGTTGAGAGGAGGAGGGTGGGTGTGGTTTGGGTTTGGCTGGTCTGTGCTGCTGTAGCAACACCCTCTGTGCACCAGCACTGAAGTGAAACCCAACCTCAAACTGAGAGCCTCATCTGGGCAGTTCAGATGAAAACACCTCAGGCATCCTCTGTGCACATAGAGTATGGACAAAGCTTTGGCCATGGGCCAAGCAAACCCTGCCATGAAGACATAGCCTAAACGATTCTAACAGCAGACTCTTCTTGTTCAGCTGCAAATATTATAACCCCAAGACAAATATCTGTAGTTCTGCCTTGCTGAACAGCAGCATCACAACTGTCCATTGCCAAGAGATGCTATTCCCTGTGCAGATCTTAAATGACAGTTTTTATGGTGTTTGATATTGAGCCGGGAAAACAACTTGAAAGGATCCATTTTATTTGTAGCCCTTGCTTCGGAAAGCTGTTGTTGAGGAAAGTCTAAAACCCCATGCCAGGCAAAGCATAAAGCCTCTGCCTCTGAACTGTGCCTCACAGCTCATAATTTTTCTTAGTCGTTATCTGAAACACACAACTGGAATATTTTTGAGAATTGTTCCTGAGGCAATGCTTTTTAGGAAAAGACTTGGGAGTCAAAATCTGGTCTTTCTAAACTCAGCCTATAGCCTAAACACACGCTTTATTTTCACAATCCTGCCACAACGGGAAGAATATCTGAATTGAAATCAACCTTTCACCCATGAAAAAAAGGTAAAAATTAGACCTCTTTCCCCAGCTATTAGCAGCCTTTTCTTACAGTTCCCATTTCCCAGGAACAACCCTGGAAACGTTCTTGGGAGAAAGCACCTAAGGAGACCCAGCACGGATGAGCGGATGTGTCCAGCTGTGCTATGACTAAACTTCACAGAATTTGCATGACTGTTTAGGATCTTTCCTCCTGTGAATCCACAAACATTATCTCGGCCCAGTTTGATGGGTTTCCAGAAGAAGGAGATGAAGGAGAAGACTGTCCTGTTCTATGAAATGACACCTCAAATGAACACTGATTTATGCTTTTGCACTCATCTTTCAGAGGCAGCTCAGATTTGAATACAACTCCTATTGCCTTTGGTTCTGGGGAATTTAACAGATCTTAATTCCTATGTGTAACATCCCCTTTTCACTCTGTGGCCACACAAGGTTGAGGCTGAGCCTGAAGGGCCATTTGGTTTTCACACCCATTCAGAGCAAAGCTTAGAAGCTTCTTGACAAATTCCTCAGGGTCGGTGGTGTCAAGACTGGTATGTCAGGAAAATAAGTTTCAGTTCCTAAACTCATCTCACTGGTGACCTGTCGAAGCTTTGAAACCCTTTCCAGAAGCCTAGAAGGCCAAGACATTAATCTGTGGTAGCACTCCAGCCTTGAGCACCGAGGACTATTGAAACAGCGTAGGCATGGGCAGGAAGGGGGGTGGGAAGGACATATTTTCTCTTGCAGGAGCTGGGACGACATTTCAGATCAAATTAAACTTCAGTTTTTAAAGACTTCAGTGGAGGTAATTGAAACACTTCCTCACAATTGCCTGAACCTAAGTGTTATCTCTCTTTTCCTCTGTATATCATCCCTTTTCCCCCAAGCCTGAGACAGCCCCGCACGGCCACAGCCTCCTTAATATTAAAGACGGTGATTAAATGGGATTCGCCAAAAGACAAAGGGCTGAAAACCTGCCAATTGTTAATCCCTCCTTTGCTGTGCTTAAAAATTCCATTTTCTTCATTTGAAGAAAGGAGGGGGGGAAGAAAAGAGAATTATACGTCTATGTCTAATTTAAATTCTGGTGTCGCGGGTCCTGTTCCCTTCTCCCTCTCTTGACGTCTGAATATATTCCTTTATTACCATTATTACAGCTTTCTGATTGCATTAAAATTCATCCACACGCTTCTCTTCACATTCCACTTTTCTTTTGCCAGTTTTTTTGCTAATTCCCTTTTTCTCTCTCCCCTTTTCTCCCCACTTTCAAATTATACAGAATGTCATTAAAGATCTCTACAAAATGCCTCAACTCCCTTCTCTATTGCTTTTATAAACTTCCTAGCTTTTTTCCTCTCTATCCCCTCATCTACAAACAAAGAAAATGAAGAAAAGGCAAAAGAAAACAATAATAATAAAGGAAGCCAAGCAGCACGTCTCAGAGGTCTCAATAACACCTTTCCTACTTCATACAGCTCTTAGCCTAATGTTCACTTCAGTTATGAGGCTGTATTTCACACAGAAGTTTTGTGCATTACTTGTTTGATGCTGTACCTGGAATCCTTAGTTAAAATCAAAAGTGGAGTTTGCCAGGCTGTGTTTATGAGCATGTAAAGAGATAGTCTTGCCTGTAACTGTAAGAAGAAAAATAAGAAGATTGGGGAAAAAATAATTTCACCCTACTTTATGGAACAAGAGCTGAAATCCTGTAAGGATTTGCTCATGGATGTGAGCAGTGGAGCTGGGAGTGCAGTGCATGTGGCTAGTTACAGGTGAATAGTACAAGATCTGAACCCCAATACAATACACCCAGTTAATCCTCCAGACATCCCACCGACTGCTAGGACACCGTAACAATGACTTTTTCCCCCCACAAGGCAGGTTACCTAAAATGACAGCATAACTTTTGTTAAACCAGTTCTGGTCTATCAGGATGGAAGTCCCATTTGGAAGATTTTATTGATAAAAATGAAGGTGAGAATTGGGCTCTGTTTCCATATAGAACACACCTGCAAATGGGAAGCTGAATGATAAGGTGGAGGCACATGATGTGGTGCCAGTGTGATTAGGCTGGGGTGTCTGATCCTCCCAACCTGTCCTTGTGACTCTCCTAGCCCAGCTGGCAGGAAGAAGCTGCTATTATGAAACTTCAATTCATTCTTGCCAGTTCTTCCCAGGGTGTCTAAGTAGGTTTTTTGTTATTGTTGGTAGTTTTACATTTGGTTGGTTTTTGGGGCCTTTTTTTGCTGTTATTATTTTTGCTGCTGTCACCCTCAATTACACTGATATAATGAAATGACTGAAACTGGATGAAAAATGGATTTTTTTTTCTATAAGAAATACTGATGTCTCAAAAAATGTACTTCCACTTTGAATTGGAGAGGCCAAAGTTCTTGTGAAACGGAAATTCTTCAGTTGTGAAATGTTACAGGGTATTGTCTCAGGGGAATAAAAAGCCTTTGTCTTAATAACCTCAAAACATAAAATATATAAAGCAGAATGGCTGTGGTTTTCAGCCAGACAAAAGAAAGTATATTTTCACACACTATAAGAATAAATAAAAGACATTTCTGTCGTGGGATGTTGCTGGACGCAAAAATAATAAATTAGTTCCAAGGCGAATGAGACAGATTAGTGGTGCTTATGTCCACTCAGTGCTATAAAACATGAATATCCAGATGCAAAATCTATCTTAGTCACTAAACCTCTGTCTGCTGGAAGCCAGAGGGTATTAGGGGGAGGATCACTCTTCATAAAAGCCTTGTTCCTACTGTTTCTAATGGGCACTGCTGGAACAGAGGATGCTGGACTAGACAAACCTTTGGTCTAACTCAGGATGGAAGCCAGTGGTTTAATACAATACAGACTTGAAACAAAATTAAATCAAAAAGATCCCGCTAAAATGATAGATTTGTACCTCCTGAAAAGAGAACTCAATGCATTAATTTAAAAAAAAAAAAAATGTCCCCTGGCAAAAATCTCACTGAAATGAATCTGTTCCAGGGGAATGCTTTGCCTGTTACAAAACTACATGTTGGGCTAGACACCTGTTCTTTTGAAATACTTTGGCCAGCTCAACAAATGACCCAGGAAATGAATGGGTCTGCTTCAGGATGCCACCCAGCAGGATCTGGCTTGGCTTATCCACATATTCATTTAGACTGTTACCCTAAGGTGTGTCTGAGGAGGAACATTATATTCCAGTGATGCTACACCAGTGCTTGAAATAAACACTGGGGATTCAGGGTTAGAGCTGAAGCTTATTGAAGTTAATGAAAAAGAGTGCCATGGAGCCTTGCAGGCTTTGGATCAGACTCTCGATTTGCTGAAACACTGCTCAGATGTCCCTGCCACTGCTGGGTACTGCAGATTCTCCCTGATGCAGAACAATGTCTTACACACATGCCAGGAGAGATCTGGTGAGGACAGAGCAGAAGGACAGCAAGAGCCTGGACAACACCCATCACACCTTTTCTGTGCCAGGTTTTGGTATTCTGCACGTATTTCCCTGATTCAGCCTGTTTGCTTACACTCCTTTCACTGTTCTGTTGCAGTAAGGAAAAGAAAATAAGCCCCCTGTGAAATCTCCTGCACAGGCAAAACTCATCCTTTCTCTGAGTAGAAGACTTTCCTGCAGGTCTCACCCCAGGTTTTAAAACAGCACTGCAGAGCAGTGAAGGAATGCAGTAAAATTGGGATCAGACAGGATGCCCTGAAATGCCAGGCAGAGCTTGCAATAGAATTTATAATCAACATACTCCCAGGGGAACTTTACTTTAGTGACAGTAATATTCAGCACACACTTGTCACTAAGTAAGGCCAGCTGGACCCAAAAAGAAGTTGTCCATAGAGGTGGGATGTCCAGAGCCCTCTCTGGAGGCCTCCAGTTACTTTTTCTCCCTGCATTTGGGCTGGTTTCAAACTCAGGGGAGACCCATCCCACTGAGCACGCTGAGCCAAAGATTTCTCCTCCTGGGGAAAGCAAGGCTGCTTTCTTTGATGTCACTTAGCATATCCCTACAAACATTTTATTGAAGATTATTTCTTCCACCCACCTTCCCACCCCCCCAGCTCTCAACTCCGGCTGGCTTTAAATGCCACTGTCATTTCCATCCGCTGACAGAGCTCTTTAACTGCTGCGCCGAATGGCATTCGCTAAAACCAACTAATAGAAGGAAATGAGGTTAACCTTTAAGAAAGGTGAAAACGAGCCGGGTGCTATGCCAGCAGTAAAGAATTAGTTCATAAACAGCCTCCCACTGCAGAGGCAGTTTAATGCAGGCACTGGTGCTGCCGGCAGTGCTGTGGACAGGTGGGTCTCAGGGGCAAGCTTGGTCAGGAAAAGGCTCAGCATCTCCCCATTCACACAGTTTAGTCAGCCCTTCCCTGGTGAACCTGTAAAGACAGTCCCACAACTCTGATCTTGGCTGCTGTGGTCTGAAATCATGGCAAGCAGGTGTTGTTTGTAGTGGATGCCCATGACATATTAGTGGCTTGCCCCTGCAAATTTTTTCTCCACCATCTTCTCTCACATGCAGGAAGATGGGAGTGCTCAGGGCCAAATCCTGCCTTGTCTGTCTCTTGCAGAGTTTCTCCTTTCCATCAGTCTTTTTAAATCCTTCTCAGCTCAGCCCAGTAGTACCTAGTAACTCTTGCTGAATGAGGGCTCTGCTTCTATAAAAGTAGCATACCTGGGCGCCCTTGACATATCTGAAGAACCATTATTGTCCTTAATCAATCTGTTGTCTTGCTCATAAAGAGTTAGATAAAATCCTGGCTTTAAACCACACCTTGATCTTACATGTGCCACTCTTGAGCTCATACCCTGTGCTATAGAACTCATGGCAGAGAGCAAAGGGGAAGAGCTGGGGACAAAAACTTCTATACATCTGCAAGAGAAAAGGCATCTCTTTGTCTACTCAGAAGATTCATGTGTTCAAGGCCAGGTTAGATTTGGCTTTGAACAACCTTGTCTGGCAGAACGGGGTCCCTGCCTGTGACAAGGGTGTTGAACTGGATGATATTTTTGTTAACAGCAGGTAAGTTTTAATAGGGGGGAACTCAATCCCTCACCAGAATGGGCATCAGAAGGAGATGCAGCACAGTGCCATGATGGGAGCAAGACAAATATTTGTCAAATAATTTTCTACTGGCAGTGCTCTGCTTCATCTAATTTTAATTAGATCAGAAAGCCTGAAGGATGCATATACTACCAACTGTATCAACAACAACTGGCAGTATAGGATGGAGTCCATCTGAAGTTTGTCTCCTGTTTTCAGTCAGTTTGTATAGATGCATCTCTGTTTTTTCTCAGAAGCGCTCTGAAGTTGGTGTTTCATCTCAGCCCTGCACAGTGCTGCCTGTACTGTTGTCTTTCTCTTGCCATGGCATATTATCCATGTCAAAAGTGTTTGAAACAGAAAATTATACAGCTGGACCAAACGACTAGTAAGCATAAATCTACAAAGCTTCCTGAAACAAGATCTTACTAGGTATAAATCAACATTACAGACATACACCGTGCAATGATAGAATTATTTGTCCCACCAATACAGCTAAGGCAAGATCAGCAAATATAAAAAACTGTTATCCCATTCCTACTCAATGTTAGTAATGTTTACTGTCCATGTAGTAAAAAATGACCCTCCAGAGGCTCTTTCCACCTCAGATTTCATCATTACTAATAACACTTTTTGGCTAACAATGCTTTTTGGGGTGTGTGGAGAAAGCAGGGTTGTGCAAGCCAGATCTGAACCTGGCTCTGGTCCCTATTACTGCAACAGTACTTTAACTGTACTAAGGGGAGTCATCGCTTCCCTTCATCAGTAGCCAGAACTCAGAGAAACAGAGAGAGGCAGAGAGCGAAGGTGCTGTTTTATAGCAAGCCTTTTCTGAGCTTGAGAGCTCACTGTGCTATTATTTTCCCTTTCCCCCTCATTTCAGGCCTTTTTTGTGTTTCATGTTTGGCCCTCGGCAGGCTGAGAGACGTGCTGACAAGTTGTAACTCTCACTCGGCTTGGCGAGGGCTTTGTTCTCTGTGTGCGTGGCACAGACTCGCTTCCTCTTTCGAAATGTGACAGCGAGCGATAACACTGACACAGAGAGCCAGCGCCCGGGCTCGGCACGCTCCCCGCGCTAAAGACCCTCTTCAGTGATCTGCAGCATCAGTCAGGAAGCAAAGATGGGCATTGCACAGGGGGAAATAGAGTAGTGGCAAACTCCTCCTTTCTCCCCAAACCCCCTTAACCCCAGGCTAGTCAGAGGCTCACACATCCGATTTTTCAAAAGGGATTTGTAGGGGTCTGGCCTCTCCCCCTCCATACCCGAGGTGCCCACCGAGCTGCCCCGGGGGGCTGAGCCATTGCGCTGAAGCCATCCTGCTGCTGCCCCGCAGCCATCCCCACAGGCTGCGTTTTGGCTAAAATGTGTGTCCTGGTGAGGGGCCAACTCTTACTACGAGGACAACAGGCAGAGCAACCGACAGCATCATAGCTTGCTTTGATGTGCATCCTCTTGTGACAAGAGCCTGTCTCTGACTTCTCGCTTTAATGTGTTTGGCATCGTGTTCAAATTAGAAAAGTTTCACAGAAAAGTGCAGCCTCTCTCCAGGTGATTAAAGTGCTCTTTCGTATATAGCCTATTTTCCCGGAAAAGATACTTCCATAAAGGCCCAAGTCTTTTGCAGCTCTCTCAGGCAAGGATGAGCACAACTTTTCAAACCTGGCACTTAGAGGCATGTGTTTCATTTATACAGATTTTTTTCAAAAAATTACAATTTTTAAAAGATGAATGCCAGGCTTGGATCAGTTTTCTGAAGTACTTTCTCCACCAGTGTCACCTACTAAAAACTCATCTTTGGCCTTCAGGTTCTTTGTTTATATAGCAAGAGGCCTACTAGATGGTTTTGCCCACCACCATGCTGGGAGATGATGCTGTCTTCCTCAGCCTTGTTAACCACTTTTCTAAGTCATTGCCTAGGTACTTTTCTAGGCTGCTGTCTTATGAAATAGAGCCCCTCATTCTTTAGGCCTGTTTTGCAGCCCTATTCTGCCCTAAACCAACTTAGATTTGGCTCTGCAGAAACACGCACATAATATCTTCGCCAGCTGAAGCTTGTTCGGAGTGACCTAAGTGACTTAGATGACTCTGTATCAGAGTTCTGTCCTTACAATTTTCCATTTTGTGTTATCCACAGATTTTATCAGCTGGGATATTTAATTCCACATCATTCATGACAATGCTGACTAGCGTCAGAGCTGGCTACTGATCCGTGTAGAGCCCTGCTGCAAATACCCTCACTCTATCATGGTTTCTCTTTGACAACTGCATTTTGAGATTTGTCCATTACCCACTTCTTAATCCATTTAATGTCCACCCTCTTGAACACTGTGCTCAGCAAGAACTACAAGGAAGTTCCTATTCTGGAGAACCTTTGCAGCTCGAGATAACTTATACTGATAAGGAAAACTCAATCAGTCAGTTTTGCCACGGGGAAGATAGGATCTCAAAGACACATAGCCTCTCTCCTTCCTTCCCTTGCCTCTGGCATTGTTCCTTCTCCCAGCTTGAACAGCAGGACTTCACCTCTGCTGCAGCACCATCCTCTAACAATAGTATTTTAGTAATACTGCATTTTCTTTTCTCCAGATATTGCTATAGAATTTGGGCATAGACCTCAGTTATTTCTGTTCTTCGCTCTTGGTTATTGCAGCTTATTTTTAATGGCTGGTTCACTGGCAGGTTGTGTTTGCCGTGCGGGTGTAGATGTTATCTTTGCAAATACAGTGACTCAACTACCTTAAGAAGGACCCTGTTCTTCTTTATTATATTCTTGCCACTATTATGTCTGCGGGACCCTGGGATTAAATACCCCCTCGCAAACTACTCCCACGGAGATTGTGAGAGCTGGAGAGACCAGCAAATAAAGGAAACCAAAGTCATAATTCCTAAGAGTATTTCATGTAACAAGAAACACAGGACCCTTTTTTCCTTTCTCCACCTCAATATCTTTTTTCCTGGGAGCGAAAATAATTGTATGGTATGCACTCAGAGACTTCCCTGCACAGTGAAGCAATGTAAAGGCAATAGGGTTCTTATCATTCAGCTTCCCTGAACATTTCTCTGAGCTAGAAACAAAGCCCAGGTCCCAGTTGGGATGACATTTATTTAGCATATGTAATGTTAACCAAAAGATGCCAGGGAACATGCATTGAGCCCTGCTTTGTCTTTTTCACTGTTTCACTATTGTCTTCCCCTGTCTATTTTTTTGACTTGTTCCAGCCACCTTGTCCCAGACTGAGGAAGATCTAGCCCTGGGTGGCTTGGTGGTCCTTGGTCTTACAGACAGCTACTTGTCCTGTCTTTTTTCAGGTAGTAGCTCACACCTTATCTAAGGAGAAGCTAGGACCCAGAGAGCAGTAGCTTGAAGGATTTGGTGCAAGCTTTCCTGAATTTTAACAAAAACACTGAAAGTTTGCGCATCAATAACCCACTCATGAGTAAGATACAACAGCTTGTCCCCAGCTCCTTAAGGATTCACCTCACATTCAAGAGACAGGCTTTTATCTTCCTGTTAGATGTGAGAGTAGTTCTGGGCAAACCTCTTTGTTTTCATTTTTTTTTCATCTCTTCACCTGCAATCCAGGGAAGTTTTGGCCTTGGTTGTTTTGATACTCAATTCTGAAAGAACATGCCACCACAGCAATGATAGCAGACTTCATGAAGGTCTAACATTATCATTCAAACACTGCCTAAGTAGTAGTAGGTGGTGGTGTTGGCCCCGATTCAGGCTTGGGGTGACTGAGACCCACAGAAGTTAAACAGACACACAACTTGGAAGAGACTCTGGGGATTGTGAGCATTTGCCTTGCAGCATAACCCCGCAGAAAGCATGATCCTTTCCTCTGGACTTTTCTACAGCATTTTTCAGAGGACTAGTCCATAATCCTGACTTCAGAGAGCTTTGCACAGGCTGCCTAAATTATATTAAAGTGCAAGATTTGTAGTTCAGTTCACCCAGAAAAATCGTATGTCTGTGTGTTTGCATATGGATGCGTGCAGCGTGTGGGAGTGATTCTCTAAATAGGAGGCGAAGTGCCTATCACAGAGAATAGGCCTTAAAAGGGTTTTCTGAGCTGTGAGTGAGAAACCAAAGCTGGGAAGAAAAAATAAAGCAAAAAGACAACCTTACCACTACCACCGGCAACTCAAATTAAAAAGCAATTGTGTGTGTAAGGAAAAGGAAGATTTGGAAATACAGGGATAAATGACATTTGTTGTGAAAGCCTCCCCCACTCCTGTCCCCAAGTGATAAGGAAATGAGCTGGATGCCAAGGAAACTTCAGGTTAGATTCAGGAGAAAGAAATATTTTCAGGTTAATCTTAATTTGATGTTAGCTTGGGTCCCTCCATCAACTGACATTGGGCAACGGTGCCACTATCATTGCTTCCCAAACCTGTGGAACTCCCCACAACTTGATGGAGATGTGGACAGATGCCCATGGGCAGGTGGCCCTTTCATGCCTTCCCCTCTGCAAACACTACCACCAAAATGCCGCCCCACCCTCTGGTTTTTGTGCTGTCTAGGAGTGTCCATCCCGAGATCCTACCACTGCCTTCCAAGGAGCAAACCTTCAGGAGGGCTTAGAAAAGAGGGGAAACTGCTCTTCTCCAGGGGAGCAGCTGCTACCCAGGATCCTGGCAGGAATCTCCACTGTCCTGATTCACTTTGTGGAGAAGCAGGGAGCCAGGCAGTCAGAGCAGCCAACTTCTGGGCATCTGAGGGAGCTGGCACTTGTCAATCAATGCTGATACAGGTGAAAGGGACCCAAGCAAAAGGTGTGCCAGTAGGAGTGGTGGGTACCTAGCATGGGCAGAGGCAAACCAGCTGAAGTGTTTAAAATGCCAGAGACTGTGTGAGAGTATATTTCCCTTGTCTCTGGTGGAGTTGTGGTCATTGCCTAGTCTCCATTCCCATCACCAAGTGAGTCCTCAGAAATCTCTGCATGGTGCCAGATCCAGCCCAGCACTGAGCCTTGGAGGTGTTGAAGGGCTGGCAGGATGGGGACTGCTGCTGATTTACTACCTTGCTGCTGTTTGGGCAAGCAGCAAGGTAGGAAAGGGAGGATGATTGAAAGGAGTGGGAGAGAAGACGAAAGGGGGAAGAAAAGATAATAAGAAAGCCCCCACTGCCCTCTGCTATTGTGCTGTTCACTAGAAGACTCCCTACAGAATTACGCTGTCGTCTTGCAGGAAAGCATGTAATAACTGAAAATACAGTGTCAAAAGGAATTTTTCAGTCTTTGACAGCTCATAAATTACAGTTCGTTGACTTCTTCCTGTGTCTAGATTTAAATTAATAGGCAAGCAGATATATATTTCTTTTGCTCCTTTCTCCTGAGCAGTAGCAGTTGTGGAAGTGACGAGGTTTCTTGCGTCTCTATCTCTCCTTTCCCTCCCTCCTTCCGTACAATCAGTCTCACCCTGATGCAGGCCAGATCCTACTCTCAAACCCCAGGGTATGGCACAGCAGTCCTCCCAACACTGCCTCTCCCCAGCACACAAGTGGGACTACAAAGGCAAAGAAATCCTCTGTCCCCTGCAGCAAATGGTCTCTTTTTAAAATCAAACCCTTTCAGAGGAGGTATTTGGTGGGAAATGGTCACAGGCAGTAAAGGTCAGAGATGCTCAAGAAAGTCAGTCATTGCTGTGGCATCCAAAGTGAAAGCAAGCAAAAAAGAATAGGCTTGCCTTCTAAATAAATCAAAGTGAGATGCGATGGCCATTGATGAAAAAATCTGCATTGCCCTTTCCATGGAAATGTAGGTGCTCACCTGTAGTGAGAATAATGGTGAGTATGAGATGGATGGATGGATCATTGGATGGATGGATGGACAGTTGAATGTAATAACAAACAGACTAGACAGGAGATCATTGCTCCCAAAAGTACTCATGCTCTAAGGGGATTGCACTCCACCTTTCTTGAAGGATGCAAGCCTGCCGGTCTGAGCTGAGCAGCTCCAGTATTTTGCTGCTGGGAGAAATGACCTGGGAAGGCAGAAGCTTGCTCACCATGCCTGGTGCCCTGGTGAACAGGAATGCTCAGAAGTGGAGCTGTTTGGTGGTACATCAAAGCACGGTGGGGAGCTGTAATGCTCCAGAGGACCCCTTGTTCCTTTGTATGGTGATGCATTTATGAGTTTCAGGCAGGACAGCCTGAGGTCTGTCTGTGATGTCGCTCTGCAGGTGCAAGGAGGTCATCCTGCATCAGTGATGGCTGTGAAATTCCTTGGAGGGTGTGGATTTGCAACACGTAGGCAGTGAAATGCGTCAAGTGTTTTGGGCCCTGCAGTTTGAAAAGGTCTCATGTTAAAAAGAGGTTATTAATAGTATTAATGGTTCCTGCTACAGGTTGTAGTCTGTAGCCACCTAAGAAAAACTAGGGTGAATACTGGGATGTGCTTGGCAGCTCCTGGGAAAGAGCAGTTCAGGACGCGACTGTTTTTTTGGGAGGGTGGCAATGACTCAGAGCTGGGAGCTGAACATTTTCCTAACTTGCCATAGTAACACAAAGAAAGGGAGTGAAGAGTGCAGACCCAGAAGGAACACAGGTCCTGGCTGCCCTGATGGGGGTGTGTGAAGGGACAAGTGTGACAATCACACATTTGAATCATCTGAAAGGTCTTGGCGCTTTCACCACCGGCTGCGTTCACACGGGGTGCTGAGGGGTGGTCACATCCCTCTGAGGAGGCAGGTCCTTGTGAAGCACTTGGGGGGGTTCAGTCACCTCTTGGCTCAGCATTCCCTCTGGGATGCCCTTTGCAGTGGGGCTCAGAAGGTGGAAAGGCAGCTGAGGGGTTCTGGGGGCATGAGCTGAGCACAGGAATGGAAGAGCAGGAGAGCCAGCAGTCCCAGGTGTTTGCCTGGCAGGGAGCTCTCTTTGTGCAGTGGCACAGGGATGTTTGGAATTGACCAACTCCACTACAAACTGACCACTCTGGGTGCTATTACGAGAGATTTCCAGGTGCTCCTATTTAGTGCCAAAGGTTTCTCATTCTGCAGTTGCTTAAGGCCTGAGTTTGACTCCTTAGAGGGGGCTGCTGTTTGGGTACACTGATGTTTTGAATGGGGAAACTTCTGGCACTAGGTGCTTATTATCTGTGACTCAATTCAAGGAAACCTGTTCTGAGGAAGTCACTTATTTGTGATGTCTCATTCAAAGGGGTATGGAATACCCCCAAAAATTTGGATCCTGCTTAGGGAGGTGTGGGGTGGGTGTGTGGGACAAGTGTTGCCATTTGCAGTTTAGGTGACAATTTGTGCAGCGATGGAGAACTATCAGTCTCTCTCACAGTCTGACACATACCTGTGTCAGCACTATTTCAACTTGAGTTACTATAAAAAGAGTGTAAATTAGTCTCAAATAAGAAAATGAATTCTTCAACAGATTTTCCCAAACCCACTGAAGGCCCTTTTCCATGGTTCCCAGACTGTCACAGACCATGGCAGCATAAAACTGGTTTCAGCCCATGGATACCATCACCAAAGATGGTACAGGGACAGCCAGCCTATGCCAGTTTGTACTAATTTCAGCTCCTAAATGTTTCTCACCAGCTTCTTTCTTCTTCCCCTGACTTGGACAGTCTAACCTGTTCTGCCCCTACAGCTCTCCCTGCTATACTCTGATAAATGTTGAAATTCCCATCTTTATGATTTGCAAAACAGCATTTTGCAGAGCACACAAAGGCAGAAGTGACAGAGAAATAAGGCAACCTTTCAATCCATTTATCAAAGTCCTTGAATTTCCCATTTTAAGGAAACAATCAGAAATAGGGAGCATAAAAATTGAATACAAAATCCAAGGCATTTTAAATAAATGGAAAGGTTAACAACAAAGCCAGTTCTCTTTGATGATAACAAAAAAAAAAACAAAAACAAAAACAAAAAAACCCAAAACAAAACAAAACAAAAAAAAACCAAAGCTCAGTCCAGAGACCTGTTGATCCTAAATGGATCTTGTTTATTAGGAAGAAGTAATTGAATGTACTGATAGAAGAAAAACACAGAAATATAATGTTTATTAATTTCCTTTTTTTGCTGTCTTAACTGGATGTTTAGTTTTGCAAAGTGCAAAAAATGGGTCCAATATGCTGTAGCCAAGACAGACCCACTTAAACACACTCAGTGGATCAGTCTACATTAAACCATGAGCTGCATTCCCCTGGAAAAGGCATCATTGGGCACAAATGAACCACTCCAGCCTCACCTGGAGATGGGAACAGGTGCTGCAACCACCAGGCAGGAACCTCATAACTAGGCTTGAGAGCTAAGAAGTCATGGTTGCTGATTTACTGCTGCCCATTTGACTGTCTCCTGGCTAAGGAGAAGTTTTGATGATAGTTGTCTGTCATAATTATTTTCAGACATAGAAATATTTAAATAATGAAGCTCAGAGGTGTGATTTTTGAGCTGAGATCTCATCTATTTAGGTGTTTACAGCACAAGTGTCACAATGATGTCTCATCTTCAGGCTCAATGAACCAAAGAGATCTTTGGGAGGTCATATTCTCCCATGTCTGTGAGATCTGTGAGGTTTGCTGTGTCTTAGTCTAGAAAGTTTAATGCAGTCTCTTCTAAGGGAAATGGTGCTGGACAATAAGACCATGGGTCCTATCTCCTGCTCGTTAAATGTTACAGCTCCAAGATAAAATAAGGAAAGATGGAATGAGCCCAGACCTCTTTGGGAGAGGGAACTGGTTAAATGCAAGGCATACAATTAATTTCCCCCTAGGGAATTTGCAAAGGAGCCTATGAGGAATGTGGTCTATTTCAGGAATAGTTGTGTAACTTCCTTGCTGTGCAGCAAATCTCAGATGCTTTTATTATCGTTTTTCTGTAATTTTGATCACTCAGAGCCAAATGTCACTACTTTTCTCACTGTCTCCAACAATGATCTCCAGGAGCATCACAGCTACTTAGAATCACGTTTCTCTTTCTTTCCATTTGTATTTCCTTCTCCTAATTTCCATTGCTAACCTGCACCAATAAGATATTTCCCCTCCTTGCTGCCAGTGTTGGAGGTGGCTGTGCTCTGCTCCTTATGAGAGTGGATGATGATGCCTTCAGTGTCAAAACTGACCATGTCTGCCTGTGACAGCCTTGGCCAGGCAGCTGGAAAATGAAAGAGTGGAGGAGCCCACGCTTCTGCCTGTTCTTTGGTTTCAGGTCCTCTGGGTCAGGCCCACAGGAGACTGTGGGGCAGATTACACTGCCTGTCTCATGACTAAGCAGAGGACTGCCGTGCCCAGGGTGCACAGTCTGACATCTCTCACCAATATGAAATGTACTAATTGGGGTTTTTTTTTTGTGTGCATTTTTTTATTTAATGGTACTCTAGGACGCTGAACCTGCATTTTGATCAGAGGCTGATGAGTTAAGGATATGGGGAATTAGGCTCAGCTGGGCTTCTCTGCCATGGGCTACAATAGCTTATTATAGCCTGTACAGTATTTCCAGCAAAATGCTTTGAAATCTCAGAGCACCTTCTGTGTGAGGGACAGGGAACTCTTTACCATCAAGGAGGCAATGTGGGAAAGAAAGCAGGAAGCTTTTAACCCCTGTCACTCATCTGTCTGCTTCTCAAACCAAGGCTCAGAAAATCTCCCCCTCTGGTTGATGGGATGCCTTTGCCATGACATCGTCCTGACAGCTCCACTCTCCTACCCCAATTCCCTGCCCCCACACTGAAACACCCATTTTCACGTGCTTATGAGTGTACTTCTGTGTGTGCAGTGTATGTGTGCATTTAAACACAATTAAATTCAAGCAAAATCTTACACCACCTACTCAGAATCCCGTGGATAATCAAGTAAAAAACCCCAATCAAACAATGACCCAAAAATCTCCCCCTCCCCAGCTCGTATTGAGGTCTCAGCCTTAATGCCTAACCCAATTCTGACCCCCCACTTTCCCTGCCCTGCACTGCAGAACAAGTTGTTTCCCGTGGCATGCAGTGCAAAGGGGTTTTCAGTGCTGTATTTTCTTCTACAAGGACTAGCTGTTTCTGGGACTTGGAAAGAGACAAAATATCTATCACACAGGATGAAAGCCAATGTCTAATTCAGGAAAACGGGCAAGGAACTGGTTTGGTGTAAGGCTATCCTAAAACTGCCTTCTGCTTCTACTAGAGCACCTGGTGCTTCTGAAAGCATGATTGAAAACAGGTTAACAAATTCAATTTCTGTTTTCTTTATCCAGTGTTGGTCTAACTGTTTCACATAATTGCACACATTTATTTCCCCTCTGAGATGTTTCTACAACCTAACCAAGCACACATGATCTGAGAAGGGGTCTGTTGGAGGGGATGACTCTGGGGTTCATGCCCAGTGAAGGACAAGACAGGAATATCTGCATGCAGGGAAATGTAAAACCAGACACCTGTGCATGTCATTTGGCAGGAGATGCATAAAAGCAGAGCATAGTAAGGTGTGATTGAAGGTGCGAAGGAAAAGGAGTACTGGAAAGGAAGAGAGCAAGAAAGGGGAAAAGAAAAGAATGAATGTGATGAGGGAATGATTGCACCTCTCAGTCCTACATTTCTCTTTCAGTACTGTGACAAAAGACATGAAGAAGTGTGTGTCTGATGATGTGGACATACGGAGCCAGGTCAGAGAACAGCTGGTTCTTTCATCCTTTTTTTTTATGTTCTGGTCTACTGGCACAGGGTAGGGCTCTGCAGGGCTGAGGGCAAATCTTGGGCAACAGAAGAAACTCCTGTGTCTCCCTAAATCTAGCACTCTGTTGGCTGTCCAAAATAGGTGATACCTTCTATTACGAAAGTATTAGGAAGAAATTCTTTAGTGTGAGGATGTTGAGACACTGGCAGCGGTTGCCTGGAAAGGCTGTGGATGTCCCACCCAAGGTCAGGTTGGATGGGATTTGAAGCAGCTTGATGTAGTGGAAGCTGTCCCTGCCCAGGGCAGTGGGGTTTAACTAGAGGATCTTTAAATCATTCCAAACTAAAACGTTCTATGATTCTAGTGAACTAGAAAACCTCCCTTCTTTCAAGAAAATAAAGAACAGGCAGGGTATTTTGAAATGCATTGATTTCCCATGTTATTCCTCAGTTTCAGAGACAGCTCCACTATTTTGTGGGATCCCTGAAGAGAGAATCCAGCGATTTTAGGGAGGTTCCTGAAGGGCAGTGAAGCAACACCTATGCAGCAGGGTCCAAGCACATGTTTTTATTACTCCACAGAGGGCTGTGAATGGGAACATGCTCCTGTATTTATTGGGAATAGTTTCAGGTGAGCTGATCACATAACTCTTGTGCCACATCATCTCACCACAGGCACACAGGCAAAGGCTTCTGCCATCCTGTAAAGGCACTGGAGGGGTTTGTGCACGTTGCAGCAATGTGTTTCCCATTGAACAGATCTGTCCCGCTGTTGCACCGGATGAAGGCGACTTCCCTCCGGGATCTTGGAGGGTCAGAAGCAATTAGCATAGTCCTTCCCACCTCCCCTGGGGGCAGGATTGGGTGTAATGTAGCCCAGGACTGATCTTGCCACGCCATATCATCGGGGGTGACACAGCTGAGCCCCTGATGAGATGTGGGCTGACATGTGTCAGGAAGGATCATGGCATGCTTCCCTAGGTGCCCAGGTGGATTGTGGGCATCACAGAGGAGGCAGGGGGCTTGTAAACATTTTCTAATATGGCATTTAAGACAAAAAAGAGTGAGCTGAGGCAGAGCAAGACAAATTAATGTAGAATGACAACTGCCCTGAGGAAGATCAGATGTCCAGAGAAAACCAAAAGAATTCTTCTCTCAGGACTCCAATATAAATCTATATATTTCTATCTATCTAAACATAGGTCTAAACGTAGGTCTGTGTGTAAATGTGCATATTAAAGCAGGTGGCCAGCTGGTGCTAAATAGTAAAAGTCCACTGAATTGGGGAAAGAACATGAAGGTGCTTAAACAGTCATTACCTGTTTGCTTCCTTGTTGAATGCTTTGACTTCTCTGTATATAGATGAGCATGTCCAAATATTCTTTTCACTTTCTTATAGATCTCGGATACAGAGTTTTTTCGAAGGTGACTAGAATGGGCAAAAATTAGGAAGAAAACTTGTGTGTGTTTTGGATGTGGCAGCTATCTGGAGATGTATATATAAGCATAGAGAGATGGAAGAATTGAATTATGTGGTTCATGGGGCTTTGATTGCTTGTCAGAGAGAGAAATTAAGGAAGGAACCCTCCACTGAAAAGCTTCTTGGCTTTGAGTTCCTAAAACTAAAGAATTGCTTTAAAATAAAGGAGGTGGAAATACCATAGTTTGAGAACCTTAGACACAATATGACTAACGTGCACAGTCCTGGTACAGCTGAAACAGGCAGAGTTAAGAACTGGTGAGTGTATGTGAGTTTTATATTATCAAAACCCGCTGTTCTTTTAAGTTGATTTACAAACACCGAGGTGCTTACAGACTACTCAGCACTGCAGAAGCCACCGTTGTTTAACTGTAAGAAATGTGACACTCTCAGCATAGCTGCCTGCATCAAATAATTCAGTATTCATCCTCTTAATGAAGCCATACTTCTGAGGTGAGGTTTCAATGGCAGGTTAAAATATCCACATTTTTTACCCACAGATGGTCTGGCCTTTTAGGTTGCAAAAGCCAGTAGAGGGATTGTTGTACCGTCAGGGGAGCTCAGTACACTTCTCTATTTACCCTGCAGTGGACATTTGGTCAGCTGCACTGATCTCTCTAACCTAAAAAAGGTCAGGCAACCTGCTCTGAGCCAGTGCCCACCTCTTTCCAGTGAGTATGAAGTAAATTC
This sequence comes from Chloropsis cyanopogon, assembly GCA_013400585.1. Lineage (NCBI taxonomy): Eukaryota > Metazoa > Chordata > Aves > Passeriformes > Irenidae > Chloropsis > Chloropsis cyanopogon. The sequence goes on from WEZZ01009915.1 coordinate 94,551, forward strand.
AAACAGCTACTTCAGACTTAACCATTCCTATTCAGATGGCTAAATTTAGGGGAGACCAGTCCTGCCCACAGGACAGCACATAAAATAAACATATATAATCCTCAGTCCCTCACTATGCCTTCACATATCTTGTTTCTGGATCATATGCATTGTATCTGAGCTAACTGATCACAAACAACCAACAAGCTGGAATAGCCAATATCAAATAAACACAAGGATTTTCTTTGTGATGAGATCTACAGAAGTAAAAAAAAAAAAAAAAAAAAAAACAACAACCAAAATGTGTTTTCTAATAATGATGTAAAATTACTGTTTGCTGAATCCATAATCTGCTTGCACATAGTGCACGATAGAAGAACAAGTCAAAAGGAAAGGGGAGAAACTAATATTTTCAAAGTATCACACCATTAACACAATATATTACTGCTACTTGCAAAACAACTTTCTTAGACAAAGAACAAAAGCACTATAAAATGTAGTGATACCTGGAAAGACACTGCAGCTCCTGAGGTTTCAAGGTATTTTAGAAAATTATTATCTTACACATATGCAGCAGGTTTCACCTGAAGATCTCAAAGCACTTTGTAAATATATATGCATTAATTAATCTTCACAGCAGCTCTATGAAATAAGCACTGTAAATATAATTATCTTGATTTTACAGATGGTTAACTTGAGACTCAGAGCACTGAAATAACTCCCCCAAGTTCACACTATGAATCAGCAGCACCGTAGTGACTGGAATCCAGTGTTCCCACTGCTACTTCTCTTTGCTAACCCAAATGACAAAAGTCCCCTTGCTTAGGGTAGCAATAGGCTCCACACAAAGAAAAGAGCTGCTTTGGGACTTCACACTTTCTAGTTGGTAAGGCATTTCCCACCCTTTGAATCAGGGACATGATAAATGCACACAGTGTTATTTATTATTAATACGCTCATTAGCATCTGCATCATTGCCACAGGAGGAATGTTATCGATGGTGTTGGTGAGCAGGTCAGATCCTGGCTATTGAACATGGCCAGTTCTGGTGGCTCTTTGCTGCTTAAAAGGACGATTTTCTTAATAAGCAGTCCTTAAGAAGGCACAGGCAGCAATCACACCTCCTGCACATCTTCCGTCTTCATTTAGTGTGACATTCCCATTGTATCTTGTAAATAAACTGTGGTTATCCCCGCTGGGGAGAGGCAGAGTTTGATATAATGTCAGCCTGAGCTAAAACTGAGGAAGCTGAGCCTGCTGTGAAGGGGAGGGTCTCTCAAGCACCCACATCTGAAATCTTCAGCCGACTCTTACCTTATTAAAAAGTCAACCTGCCGGCATGTAAATGGCAGTGAACAAAAAAGGGACGACATATGGCAAACACAGGCAGTAGTCAGGGGTACCACCTGTGTATGGAGGAGGCACTTGCGTTGTCAGAGCTGAGAGGCCTGATGGTGCTCTTTCTCCTTAAAGTAGTGAAGGTCTTTCATAGGGTGGGTGATGCATTTTGAAAGCATTCAAAGTGGAAATTATTTACAGTTTTCATCTAAACTAGATTCCTCAGTGTCATTCCACTCAATTTTGTTCTGTTTGCATTTGTTCTTTGCATAGAGCCCATCTCCATGTGGTACCTTTGTGTATGGCAATCTGATCTTCAACATTGGGTCTTGATTTTTATTTTTGGTGAAAATAATCTATATTTATATATTATAACATTTTGTCCTACTACCCTGGGCATTAGAAAGGTATTTTTACCCAGTAAGATCCCAGTTTTGTCCCTTAAAACTGTACTGGGTCTGGGTATCTGTCTGGGAATCCTGTAGGTTCATACTCTTTCAGACTCTTCCCAGTATATTCATGTCAAAAAGTATTAGACCTCACCAGCTTCTCCTAGTAATGATAGCTAAACCTCCATTAGAATGTTTTAATATTCTCTTTTCTGCTGTGACAGAGAACAAGATAAAAAAGCATACCCCCAAACTACAGAGATGGTAATTTCATCTGGTCAGGGTCATCACATAGGAGCATTTTAGGCTGACATAAAAGGCCACAGACAGTTCCCACTTCACTCCAGGAAGACATCTCCCCTGCAGCTTAGAGACAGCTGGATGTCAGATGTTCCCCAAGGTCACTTTTCCAGGGCTCTCTGGTCACCCTTGTCCCCATAAAGACACTTGGCCCTTCTTCGGGGAGTCAGTGGGGCAGAACCTGTCTGCCTACATTTCCTCCTGGGCCTCTAAGCCTGATTGAGAGGACACTCAGTTTTGCTGTGAAGGTTAGGATATTTCCTCCTTTCTTGCAAAATCTTGGCTGAGAAAATTGGCTGTGTGGGTGGCAAGCCCAGAGGACACAGGATTGTGAGCATCATTCAAAGCCAAATCCTGCCTTGGGCCTGCATCATGCCGCACTCTTACTGTTTGCAGTCCCAGGCTCTCTGTTTTCCAAAGATGTCATGCTTTCTATTTTATTTTAACAGAGGCTTAGTTTCACATCCATTGCTCAGCTGTGCCTGCAGGGAGTTCCCAGCTGAGGCCAGCAGCAGGTGTGTGGAGACATTTGAAAGCAGGAGATGCCCCTGAGCTCCCCCTTGATCACCCCTGCTCTGGGGATGGACCTCAACTGCTGGGCATCACAAAGGATCCCTGAAGACAGCTCATGCCAGTTTTACTCACTTGTCTTTATGAAAGTACATTGAGGTGAGAGGGTAAAAGAGAAGAGAGAGAGAAAAGTGAGAGGTGCCTCCAAAGTCAGGGAGCAATATCCACAAACTGTCTGAAGCATCACGTGATTCGTTCCCTGACATTTTTTCCCCAAGTTTGAAAGATACCCTGAGGTAGATTGCCGTATCTGCATAGATTTATTTATAAAGGGGAAGTTCTTCTACTGTGCCTATCCATGTTGATTGCCACATTGTTACAGGCACCTGGGGAGTCCATAAAGGAATCAAAGAATAAAAAAAAGGTATAATGTAAAAAATTTACAAACAACAAAAGCCATAATGCATTTCCTGTGAAGTCCTGAAATAAGGATTTCTCACAAAGGAGGCCCAGGAACAAAGCTAACACATGAACACAGCTCTTGGTGTAACAGACAATCCCAGATCTACATACTAATCTAATTACCATCTCTGTTTATGTGGGGGCCCTTCCAACAACCTTAACATCATTCCACTTTACTGCAAATACTTGTTGCATAGAGAAGCTTGAAAATCGAACACAGGGAGAGAAACAGGGCTGAAAACCCACCTCATCTCCCCAAAAAGCCGTGACAACTATGGGCCTTTTCTTAAGAGCACGGGAACTTCCTCACTGTGAGCTGGAATGCTGTTTGGCTGATGTAGGCACAGCCTGCCATCCCTAGAACTGGCATTGTTTGCCAGCTGTTAAAAACGAGTTTTTTCTGGACTGCTTGGCATATGGCCACAGGACCATCTGAAAACCTGGTGCTCTTTGTCTTGTGGCCCTCACATGTGACTGCAGACGGCTTTAACTCTGGAATGTGGAACCAGTTCACTTATGCTTCCACCCAAACTGGCCTTGGAGGTACTTTCCTTCTGCAGGGCTGTACCACAGCTGCTGAACTCCTGCAGTTCACAGCTTTCCTACAAAGTGTAAAGCACCATGGGTTTGGGATTCTACCTTGAGTGATGACATCTGGTAAGCTTCATCGCCCTGTGCAGCCAGGCTTTTCTCTCTGAAACTGCCATGCCAGCTACATCCACGCTTTGGCTGACAGCGTTTGGGGAAGTGAAAAGAGACTTCAATGCTTTGTTTTATGATTGTACAAGTTGTCAGTCTTGAGGTTCTTTGACTAACTTCTGCCTTCTCCGGGGACAAACGGTTCTGCTCAAACAATGAGAAATGCCAGTGATGCAAAACCGGAGTCTAAACGTCCACGTGAACTCAAAAACAGCAGGACAACTCATGGAAGAAAAATCCATTGAAAACTACTGATACAAAGAATGTACCCCTGACTCTGGAAATCCCTGAGCTGCCAATTGCAGGAAGCCAGGAAGAATATTGCGCTTGCAATTTTCCCTCTGCTTTATGACTGACTAGGTAGGCTAGGAGATGGGATATGTGTCAGAATAAGTGTTGGTCTGATTGACTATAGTTGTTCCATATTTTTTCTTGTTTTCCTTGGAAAAAGTGAATCCATGCTGCTGGGATTCAAGCAAGACTGGTTCCCAGGATGGCACTACTGTGTATTGAGACAGGGGGGAGAATTGGAGGAAAAGAAGGTTTTGTTTTTAACCTTTTTCTCCCAACAGTTGCTCAAAGTGTTTTCATGAAGAATACTTGTAAATACTAAACAGCATTTAGAATACACAAAAAACCATAGAAATATGGGCTTCCCAGAAAAAAAATGTGGGCTTTATTTGGTTTTTTAAATTGTAAACTCAAAATTGTAAACTCTTTTCAGCTGGAAGTGGAAAACAAATAACTGCTTTTAAAGGCTTTCTTTTGGTAACAAAAGTGCCCTGTTTTTCAAGTGGGTCTATCTGCAGCATGTGCCTGTGAAAAGGGAAGGTTGCTGCAGGTTTGAAAAAACACTGTTGAACCATTACAGTGTCAACATGCTAGTCTGGATTTGGAACAAAATGTGCTTAAAAGGCCATCAGACAGGCAGAAATTTTTCTCTGTGATCACTCAACTCTATGAATCTTTTACTAAACGGAAATTTAACTAGAGCTAGATAACAGCTCCCTCCAAACTCTAGAAAACCCCCTTTTCTTTTTCCTTTACAACCCTCAAAATATTCAGTAAGTTCTTAAGTACCATCTCACAATGACTTTCTTTTAGATAGGATGCTACCAAAACCAGGGAACGAAGCTATTCCATTCTCTACCTCCACACTCCAGTCTTGATTTATTACAGAAAGCTGAAAAGCAGCTATTGCAAAAAGAAAGGTGGTTTAACTCAGGAAGGTGAGCTGAAAGATGAGCAGATAGAGCTCGAGGTGCTTGGACTGATGTTGGATCAGGGAACTGCACAGACGAAACCTGACTTTTGAAGTCAATAACTAGGTACAGCCTTAGCAGTGTAGACAATTACTAAGATAAGATGCAGTTTTACCAATTGTACATCTGTATGTCAAGCAGAACAAATGAAATCCTTGACAGTCTCTTATAGGATACCAATCCAATTTTAAAGTGCATGGTACAGGGATGAGAGCAATAGACACAGGTTAAGATAAATCTTTCTGTTTTGCTGTACTTTCCCAGATAATTTATTCAGTCATTTTATTTATTTTTTCATAGTATGGAAATCTCTGTGCATGCTCCTTCTATAATAAATTTGAGCAAACATTGCTGTGAGAATGGGGATTGACAGGTCGATTCTGTCTTTTGTGATTTTTTTTTTTGTTTGGTTTTTTTTTACTCTAAGAAACAACATGCAGTTCACTGGGAGTCCCAAGCTTTTCTAATTTCTGAATAATTCATGCTAATTTGATATTAATTTGCACTGAGGGTATACTCCCTTGAAAGATGCAAATATTAGAGCAAAAGGTTAACATTGCTGCACAGGCTCACAGCACAGATAAGGTCCATGGCTGCAATGCATAGGGATATTAGAGACAGTGAGTTTGTTTCAATACTTTTTAGTTTCAAACTTTGCTTTTCTGCTGACTTCAAGTGGAGAGAGCTGGGAAAAGAACATGCTAGGCTTCGTATCAATAAAATCACTACAGATTTCATGTGGGAGAAAGTTGTTTCCTGGCTCTGAGTTTACTGTAGCACAGGATATGGTCTAA
>WEZZ01009918.1:1830-27900 GCA_013400585.1 Chloropsis cyanopogon
AAACTACCAGAAACATTCTCTGTTATCCCCACAAGAAGGCAGGATCAACACAGAATACTTATATTTTACTTCCCATCAATCTGCAGGGAAAAAAAAATTTAAAGCAACATAATACTTATTCTCACAAGAGGTTAAACAAAGTGCATTAGAGAATGCATTGATAAAAATATATCTATTGAATTTCTTACAAGTCTCTGTCACCTGAGCTGTGAAAAAATATTCTCTCCTAATACTTAATAGTTACTTAGTAGTAACTTACTACTTAAAATTTACATCAAATTTACCAGTTATTTCCTACAGAGTGATCCTTTATTATGATGCAAATAATATGTCATCACATCCTTCTTATCTGGGTGGGGAGCTGTTTTTATTGTTTTTCTTTGGTTTGGGTTTTTTAATTTAAAAAAAAAAAAAAAAAGACAGTGGGATGATAAAGGATGGCAGAACAGCACAGTAATTTCTCATTCATGATCTTTGGGCCCCTGCTTGCCCACGGCCTAAGGCTGGTGAGGTACATGGCCAGTCTTGCACTGGCACCCAAGTTCAGAGGGCTTCTCTTGCTTTATGACTATGTTATTTGACTACAATGACAATTACCTATCAACCTACTACAACAAACTGCCTACCCTGGCAAATACATATCTGACTTTCACCTAACAATTACCTTGTTTTACTGAAAATTCCTGTACATATATGTCTTGGTCTATGCTTTAATTCTATGTCTTCCTCTGAATCCAGCTGTTCTTTACCTGATTCAGAATACAGTCTCTGGGGTTTTTTTTCTTACTGCTTCATTTCTTGCAAGAGAACAGCTTTTGATAGCAAGAGTCTTAAGTAACAAAATTGAGTATTTTTCCTGATACCAACCAAGGGCTACATACATTCGGATCTGATTAGGATCAAAACTATTATTTTCTTATTTCCTACAGATATCTCCTGTCTTTCAAAGATCCCCAAAGTACATTACAAGGTTCAAAGCCCAATTATGTGATGGGCTAAGTTCAGGAATTGCTACCATGAAGCTGCTTATCAAACACTTCTAGGGCATCTCTGTTGAGTTTGGCAGAGATGCAAAACACAGTTATAAAGGAATCAGTGTGGGTGAAAATTCCTAGCACAGTTTAATAAAAGCAAAATCTGATAAAGAGAAGAAAATTTTAGCCTCTTTACACTGTAAAGGATGCTTATTAACTAGACAGTGAGAAGAACAAGAATTGCAGATAAAGCTTTAAAACAGAGCACTTTCAAGAATAGGAAAGTACTTACTTTTGAATAACTTTTAGAAACTGTGTTATGGTTGCAAGCTCATCTTCTGTATAAAAGTTGTTCAGCTCAAGATGAGGGAGTGAATGCAGAAGGTTCCAGATATATGGTTGCTTGTATAGATTTTCTGCTCTAGAAATAATTTTCTCTGCTTCATTCAAATCCATCTTTAAGTAGACAAAAATAAAAATTACATGCAACATTTCCAATAACAGAAGAAAAAATAAAAATAAAAATAAAAATTAAAAAAAAGCAGGTGCCTATTATTTCCTTGACCCTCTTGAATTTTAAGCCATTCATAACATTTTTCTGAAGTGGAAATTTGGAAATCTAGATTTGGCAATATACCACATTATTTTGGTGGTATTTTGAACTCATGGAAGCTCTGTTTCTGATATGTCTCTCTGCTCAGATGGAAAAATGGAGCTGGAAGAAAAGCTAAGGCATCTCTTTCTGCTCAGAAGTGTAACCAAGGGAAGGATTATTATTCGATCTTTGCTACTCTAAATTAATGTCTCACTAGGGCTTTTTTGCATATTGGTGACATGAGCATGCCTTATACACAGAGAAGCTTGTTTATACAAACTCTGCTTCTAATACTGATCATCCACTGTCAACTTAATGTTTTCTTAATGTTGAGAAATACATACTTTCTATTCTATATTCCATTCCAGAAATGAAATTTCATATGGATATGCCTCCTTTCAATCATAGAGATCTTATGAGCAATTAAAAAAATGCTGTCTAATTTCAAGTTATTAACTGGAAATCTAAGTTTCATGAAGTAGCAGTAACAATCAATCAAATTTGGAAAAATATACATCTGACAGATGCACTTTTAAATTGCTCCTAATAATCAACCATACTTCAAATAGTTGTGGATTTTAGCTACTGACAATCTAGAATGGTTTAAATAAGTAATCTAGAAACCATTGAACATCTATCAAATTTACAAGACATCATTTTTTCCTTCAAACAATTTTTTTTAAGATGGTCTACTTAAACTTGACAGGATACAAATTTCTAACCATTACAATAAAGATACTCAAGTCCCAGAACTGTAATCTAGCAATCGACTGTAAAAAATACTTACAGTAAGATAAGTGGTGATGTTATGGAGCCCTGTAAAATTAAATATTTTCCTTTAACGAGAAGCATTATTAGCTTTAGAAGAATCAATATTATAAGCAAGAGCAAGCAGTGAACAAAGGATGTTTCTAGAAAATTAAAGGTACATGAAGCAACTAATATCCCAAAGATAGTGATCCCTTTGATTTTCTGTGCTTCCCAATACTTTTACTGTAATCACAAAAACAATTTAAGAGACATTGCTTACTGTTCAATTTTTCAGTGAGGGAAAAATCATCATACCAACACTACATGAATGTCCTGGCTACCAGAGAGCCAGGCATGCAAACTCTGACTTCACCTAAATCTTTCTGCTTGAAAACTCAGCCAGAGACAGGGTAGTGGGAGGTCTTCATTGCTCCCCTGGTCCAGCAACCAGGCTGTGCAGTGTGAGTAGAATTGGAACAGGAGTCTCAGACCCTGCTATTTCCAGTCTCACTCTTTCTGTGCAAGACTGAAGGTCACCTAAGGTCACCAGGTGTGAGCTACTGTTGTTTTCCATTCTTATACTCTTTAGCACAATAGAAAAATATGGGGAGGGAGAGCTAAATCCTCATAAACTACTTTTGAATGCCTGTTAGACCAAGTAACCTCATACTCTGATTATAAGTATTATGTTTTAAGCTTTCTTCTCAGTGTTTTCATAACTCTCAAGTATACATAGGCACAGTTTTAGAAAGCTAATTTTTTTCTCTGATAACTTCAATGTACGCAGTGTTGGTAATCATGAAAGTGGGTTTTTTTTAGATCAGCTAAAATTTTAGTTGCCTAATTTTATTTTTAAGGTCAAACTATTCTTTTGTTTGATGGCTATCACTAACCAATAGGCAAAGAAATTAATTTTTAGAAAAATCACAGCTTACCTGAGAGCCTTGAGGTTTCTTCCCACAGTTTTTCTAAGGCCATGGCTTTCTCTGTAGTATCAATAAATTCCTTTGCAAGTTCTTCTATCTCTTCCATGAAATCTAGATCAGGTCCAGTGGCTCTCCCTGGACCACTTTGGGGACTTGCACTATTTTTTGGTACAAAAAAGAGGGACAGGTGAGGTAACACACTGACATCAAGCAGCCGAAAAACGTTTATATACTCACAGCAGAATTCTGATTTTTTTTTTTTTAACAATTATGTATTTATACAATTTCTATTTAGTTCAATTCATTAGCATGCAAGTTGCAACACTGGGTCTCAAAACCTCAGGAAAGTGAGCAATGAAAAATTGCTGAGATTACCTTTGCCAACTTTGGCAGCAACCAAGTACAGACACATACAAAAAGTCTTTAATGTTTCTGAACATACTCAAATTTTCTCCCCTGGATTATCATGTGTCCTGGTGGCAGTTCTTTGATGAGAAAGTTCGAGCTTTCCTATTGCATCTAAGATAAGTTTGTTTTTTCAAATACATACAGCAACATATAAAACCAGAATTTTATTCTTACTACTGACGTTTTCCTGATTTTAGCTTGCAGACATACCACTGGTAAATGTTCTCTGTTATCTCTATCACATTGCTATCTGACTACTCAATAGCACATTTTTCTAACAATACTTTTAAATGAAATCAGAAGTCAGAGTCATTTAAATGCCTTTTTACAGGACAAAATTACTTAGACCCTCCTAAAACACCATAAACAAGGGAATAATTATATTTAGCATGCTACTAGGCAGCCAAATTCTGTTTTATCCTATAAGAGATTTAAATTATCCTAAGGGCTACAACCTGTCTAGCAAAAACATTGTTATTTGCATCAAAAACACAATTAACTGTCACAGAATCAAAGAATGGGTCAAGTTGGAAGGGACCACAGTGGTCATCTGGTCCAACCTCACTGCTCAGGCAGGACCATCCTAGAGCACATGGCACAGCATTGCGTCCTGATGGCTCTTGAATATCTCCGGTGAGGCAGACTCTACAGCCTCTCTCGGCAACCTGTTCCAGGGCTCAGTCCCCTGCACAGTAAAGAAGTTCTTCCTCATGTTCAGGTGCATGTTTCTGTGCATCAGTTTCTGCCCATTGCCTCTTGTCCTATCCTATTTACAAAAATATAATAGTTACATTCCTTTCCCATCGAGCTTGTATGGCAATACTTGCTTTCAGCACAATTTTTACTTACTGAAAGAAAAACCTAATGAGATCAATTCACAAACCAAAGAAAGCTATCAGCCACCACTTTCTAATTCTCTCATTTCTCTTTCGCTCACTGCCTGATCCTCACTTGTTCAGACACTCACAGAGCTGTTTGCAACCTCAGACTAGAGGAAACAAAGAAATTTTCATCTTAGAACAATCAAGTTCTTAATTGCTCCAGTACAGCTTATTTTGATCCCAACTTGGCCAACAGACAGTAGGACTTTGGAAAACTCCTTCACCATCCTCAAACTTCAGTGGGCTAAAGGCAGAACAATTCCTCAATACATTTTTTCCCCTTTTAAATGGAGTTTTTCAGAGCAGCTTTCTATTGTTCAGAAGGTGGCTTTTAGGGTGATTAGAAGTTGCACTTTAGCTACTGTCTTTGAAAACTACCTCATAAATTCCAATATTACTGAAACTCCCGTTGCCCAAAATGTCAGACAGCTGAGAATACTCATGTTTGGCAGAAACTGAAACACTACCTACATACTGAAATCTTCCTAGCACTGTGCTTTTTGAGCACGAACAAGAAGCCAGCACTTGACCAGAATAACAGCAGCCACAGTCAGAACATTAAAAAACCGAAACTCTAGCTCAATTTCCATGGGATTTTCCACAGGCTTTGGTTGTCTTGGGGTTTTTTTTGTGGGGTTTGGAGGGAGTGGTGGTGTTAGGATTTGTTGAGGTTTTTTCCAATACTTGCAGAACTTAAAATTGAAAGCTAAACTCTCCTAACAAGGTCACTTGAAATAAAAAGTGTTCAGAGGAGTGCAGTATTTCAACCCACATTGTTTGCCCTCCAAACTAGACCCAAGCCTTACATCCCCATCTACAAACCTCCTGGTTTTAGAAATGGGCAAGCAACAATGCATTGGGAAAAAAAAGGCCTTAATCTCATAGGAGCACACAGCAGGATTCAATGCTGCCTCCAGGGGCTGCTGGGGCTGCCTGGCCTCCCTGCCAGCAGCAGGGGGCACAGATAGCAGTGACAGAAGGAATCAGTAATTCCTTCCACTCTATCCCCATCACCAACTCTGCTGCACCTTGGATCTGCAAAGCTTGGGCTGATAAACAGCAGGGAAACAACAAAAAAGCATCCTCTTGGCATCTAATCTTATGTGCTTTAGCCACTTGTTTGATGCACATCAGAAGCACGTTAGGTAGCACAGGTTGAATTGACAGCACGCTCAGCTGGGCTGTCCTGTTCCCAGGCTGGGATACAAGCTATGCCCTTTGAGGTCCCACAGAGTACATAGGGCCAGGGAAAGGAGATTGGGAAGATCTGCTGACTAGAGATATTAAAGAAAACAGCAGACAGCACTTGGGACATGGTGGCTCTGAAGAGCTACAGGGCAAAGTGCAGGGAAATCATGTTGGTGGTGAAAGTGGAGAGGGAGCTGAGAAACTCTAGGGGGATGTAGATATTTAGGACATGGCAAAAGGAGCAAATTGAAGGCATAAGGCCCAGCTATCACAGAAGAGAAGGCACATGTACAATCTGAAAAACCCATAGAAATTCCACTTTCCTAAGCACAAGCCTCCTGGCAGTCCAAGAGCAGCTGCTTGGACATGCTGGCTGTGAGCTGCGTGTGCTATTAGTTTGTGGGGATTTCCAGGTCAGCAGCCATGTCAGCCAGCTGCCATTTTTGACCCTCTTTTGCCATCATTGTCACAGACCTGCCTCTCGATATTCTTGGATCTGAGCACAGCCTCTTTTTGAAGGGGAAATGGCAACAGGCATGACATTGGTTGTCAGACTCGGTTTTATGAAACAGATTTAATTATTACAGAGGTCTTATTTGCTGAATATATGTGCTAAGATTAAAGGATTTTATATATTTTCAGCATGGACTACAGAGGACTACAACAGAGGACTACATTTGGCTCCTAAAAAGAGTGCCACAAGTTACTACTGAGCTCTTAATTCAGCACAGGTTACACAAAGTTGCAGGAAGATGCCACCATCTTGCCAGAAAGATAAGAAACTACACTTCAAAACCAGCTGCAAAGACAGTCAAAGCAAACAATTTTCAGCCAGTGTGCCAACAAAACTACTTAATTGTTGTACTGGTACTCTCCCAAAGAGCCTTCAAAGTGTGCTTTCTGGAGCAGAAGGCGACATTAACTCGTGTGCGTATGTGTAAAGGAAGTCCAGCAGCCGTTCCAAGGAAATTCCTAGCAGCAGTTGCTAGGAGCAGCAAAAAGGGGAAGCAAGGGATAATAAAAAGGACAAAAGGAGGAAGCCAGTAATTTGTAGGAGAGGACGTACATAATTAGAATTGGGGTGTTAGAAGAAGGAGTTGGGAAGTGTATATATAAAATTTCATTATCATCCATGGTAGTTCTCCCCTCAACTGTACATTTCCACAAAGTTCATGAGAACAGAAATCAAACTAAAGACACACATTGGTACAAGCTTTGATCATGACAAAATGCTGCAAAAGAGCAAAAAGATTTTATCTCTGAGCATGTAAAAGCAATTGTCATTTCTTAAAGCCATGACTCAGAAACATTAATTCTGTCCAATTTACGCAGGATAATAAGAACATTTCAGAGTTCATCTGAGAACTCAGCTATGATGTGAAATGTCATTTAGACTGGTGATTTTCATAAGCGTCTCAGCAAACTCATCTCAACCTGTCACCACCTTAATAATGTCTCTCTAAAATTGCAAAGCCCCAGCTGGCTTCCATTCCATACTTTATCAGGATTATAAGCCTGGAGACATCGATACCAATACACATGCTGGACAACAACATACTGTGTGTCTCTCACAGAAAGATCTTTCTCTTCCATGTTGATGCAATTATAACCTTCCTAAAATGCAATGGACTAAAATATATAACAAACTAAAAAAAAAAAAATTCTTTATTTGCTCTAAATTGAAAAAAAAAAAACCCATGTTTAAATTTCATTTTCTCCCCATCTCTCTGGCAGTCTATAAGCAAGGTCACAGAAATTACTTCTGTTTCTGTTTTCCAGCTACATAGCCTGGGACAACAAAAGCTGGCCCAGCTGGCCCAGACCAGAGTTAATATTGCATAAAGTTGATGCAGCTATAACCTATCTTGAAGAACTATTTCTCATTTGAAGATATACCTCATTAAAGAAAAATCTGACCCCTTAAGCAATGCTTACACAAAGCCTTCTGATGATGCTTAGACCTTCCTTGATTTTGTTCTTTCACACCTGCTGTTGTACATGAGCTCTCACAATGCTCCTCCACTGGAGAACCTAGGCCAGGTATTGATAAAGTGAAAGGTTTAGCACAGTAAGTAGAAAGGGGCTGGCATGAGCAGAGCTGCTCCAGGAAGGGGCCAAGCAAGGAGCTAGGGCAACCCTGGAAGAGTCCATGCCTTCACCAACGGGATGCTGTCCCCCAGGACCCCAGCCTGCAGGCAGACACAGGGGTGTGTTACAGGTTCCAGAGACAGCCCCAACAAGGCAGGGAGCCCAGTCAGGTGCAAAAGGAGACAGAGCTACCGCATGGGTATGGGTAGCTCATCCAGCAGAAATGTCAGAGACAGACCTGGGCTTCTACCACATCTACTGGGTGAGGCTGCTCAGGCTGCTACCACCTGTAGCAAAATAAAGAGAAATAAACGAACGTGCTTAGAAACAATATTTTGGAGTCTTGCTTTAATGATATTTGTGGTTCTAAGTCTGAGAATAGTTTAATTTTCTTTTAGGTATTAAGAAGTCTAACTAACCTAGATCTAGGAGTCTAGACTGCAGGGGCAAATCCCACCATGTCCTGCAACATTTGCCAGGGAGTCCAGAGTACTGGGAAATCATGATGTTTGCATGCACATGCATGGAAATATGTGGGTGTGAGGCCACAGGACCCTTGGGCTGTGTGATTTTTATCTATTTTCATGCTCTCAGTTTTACACTGTGCTCCACTAAGATGAGGTGAGGAGTGGAACATTCTGGAAAGAGCAGGGGAAAATGCCCTTTGCCATGGGAGCTCCTGAATACTTCCTTGTTCCTCTGCTCTGAGATACCGGTGGGTGTATCAGGATAGGGAATCACATCAGTGATTTGCAGTGGCTGAAAAGAGGAGCAAGGAGCAAAGCCACAGAGCTTTTGCAACGGGATGCTTTCCAAGGCATCAGAGAAGGTGGCACATGTTGCTGCAAACATGTGGTTGCAGACTTCACCTGGTTCATCTTCTTACCATATCACAGGCTGTTGCCTGAAGGGACACATCTGTGAGGGCATGGCCTGCACCAGGATAACCTCACCCTGGGCTCAGCCCCCCTCATGGGGCAGGGGGGCTGTTCACTGACAAATAGTTATTGATGAGTCTGGTGGGTTTTTCTTGGGTGTTGGTTACTCACCCAGACACCTCATGCTGTGAGGTAGGGTTAGAAGGGTAAAGCAGGTTTTAAATCTTTAAAGGATATAAAGAAAATTTTATTAACACTAACTAACAAGGAAAAGAAAGAAAAGAATTAAAACAAAACTATTCAGAACCCTCCTCTTCACCTTATAACTTTGTTTTTACTACTGGTTAAACTACGACAATGGTTTTTGGATTCCATGGAAGGTTCCAACAGTAGTCATAGAACCACTTCCTCCCAAAGACAGCTACGACATTTCAAAGTGATAGCACCAAAGCGTTACATACTGCGAAAATAAAAAGGTCAAAGTGTCCATGCAAACAATGCAGTCTCTGACTCACCCTTAATAAACACATTATTGACATAAAAAAAATGTTTCTTTATCAGACTTATGGTTTGATATAAATCCTTGAAGGGAAGATAATTGGGTATTACTGTTTCTGTGCCACCCCATCTCTCCAGTCAACAGGGGACTGGATTCAGTTATGTTTGACTGATCAAACTGACAGTCTATATTCCTAAGGCTGTTGGCAGCCACCATAAGTCAGAGCAGCCCTGAGGTTGATTTAATTTATACTGATGGGCCTGGTGGAACAGACTGACCTCAGAATGAACTTCATCCTACCTTTTTAGCCTTTTTCCTTACCTAGGCTATAAGCTACTCAGTGCAGCCTATTGAGTGTACAAATATGGATACATGTATGCATTTTATTTTTCAGTTGAATAATTGAAAGCCACTGAATAATTTCCCTGATTCTTAAGTAGGTCTAAGACTGCCTCCAGAAAATTCTTTCCTGATTTTCTATTGAGCTGGAACATAATTTGGGCAGTTCAGACAAAACAGTGTAAATAATCATGCAGAGCAGTCAATATAGTTCATAGTTTCTAGAGATTTAACACATTTCAATGGCATCTGAACTAAATAACAGTGATGTAAATAAAAGCTATACTTTGAGGGAACTCTAGCCTTTTTAAAGGCTAGAGTTACAGTAGCTCTTTAACCCAGTAATATAGAATTGCTACTGTAAGTAAGAGGCTACACTTTTGTTATTGAGTTTGAAAGACCACAGCACAGGGGCTTGCCAGAACTTGGGGTTTTTTTGACTTGGGTTAACTTTACCTTTTTGTTTAATTTTCCTGGCCAGACAACTCTGGCTATTGCTGTATTTTCACTTGTCATTGCATAACACAATCATAGTTTTATACAGATAGAAGTAGCAAGTGACCAGACAGTGCAAAATGAAATATTTATGGTTAACAAAGCAGTGCAGAAGAACACAGGTCCAGTATAATAGGTGAGGCCTTGAGAGGTGGGACAGAGATGAACTGCACTGGAGCACCTGGGATGATAAGAGGTGGGGCACAGGCTGGCACTGAGGGCTATAAACAAGTCATCGGTGTTCAGTTAAAATTCAGAACTATAGCTGGACAAAGACAATTCCTAAGTAGCAAGAAAAAAATAACAGGTAGCTAACAAATGTAAAAGTTACCATATACATTCAGGTGTACCACATAAATTTGAATGCATCCCAGAGATGCAGACCAATGGAAACAAGCAGAGTATAAAAGCACACTAGCAAACACAAGTGACCTCAAGTGAGAAAAGAAGCCATCAACACCACATTCCTCCAGGTTAAGTACAGTATATCATGACTTGCCATAACAACTCCATCCACCTGCAGCTGTTTACATGACCCAGAGCACCAGTGGAAAGGTAACCATAACCCCAGAGAGAGGACTAGACACTCAGTGGTCATGTAACAATTTTAACTGTATTAATGGGAAGAGGAGGAGAATTTTAAAATGGGCATTTTTGTCTGTAAGTATCTTGTGTAATAATGCATCTTGACTAATAGTGGCTTAAAATGTTAAGATTTCAGTTCTAGTAACAAATTTTACTTTATCTAGAACATGTTTGCCCATAAACAAGGTTTATTTTGTATGGTCTTATAGTTCTCTATATGTACAAATAACTGAAGCAGACCATCTAGATCAATAGATAAGTATTAAAGCCTATTACTGTGATACTGAAGCTTTCCAACCTGCTGTATTCTGAGTTTATTGCTACCTGTAAACCTCTACAATAATAAACCATAAATGTTTGATACTCTGACACACCTGGCTCAGCCCTCTAAGATCATTTGGTAGATATTATAAATTTTCTAGGAATAAACATACAGATAAAAATGTATATATTCTGATTAGCTGACCCTAATTTGACTTTATTGTTATATATTTTGAAAGGCTGCTTATAACTATACACTTCAGCCAGTTTGCTTAAGTGTCTTTGTATCTCGAGTATTTTTGGAGTAGATGAAATTACTTCATTTCTTAAAGAAAGATTCCAAATTCAAATCAATCTTTTTTCTTTTTGTATTCTAGGACTTCTTAGGGGTAACTTCTTCCAAGTTCTTTGTTATTACAGGACTTCTGCTATTCATTGTTGGCTCTTTGTGGNAATCCTGTGACAAGGACTTCTTATGGGTAACTTCTTCCAAGTTCTTTGTTATTACAGGACTTCTGCTATTCATTTTTGGCTCTTTGTGGGTCTTACATGAAAGTTATTCTTGCTTTGCTTTTCTGGGTTCACTTCTACTACCATGTATGCTCCCAAACTATTCAAAGTTTAAATCCACATATACTTTTGGTGCTCAGCTTCACTCATGTAATAAAAGACTCTCTAGTAAAGGATAAAGGTATGCTCTCACATGGTAGCAGCAAAAGGGAAAGAATATGAGAAGAGACCTCTACAATTTTACCCCCAAAGAGTGTTCAGTATCCAAAACCAGCAAGAAATGCCCAAGTAATGTAAATAAAAATTAGCAAGAGGCATGACTAAGGCCTTACAGCTTTTGCAATCAAAAGAAGGCTGAAGGCAACTTTTAGCACAGAATAATATTGCTCCTATTTTTCCTATCTGCAAGGCAGTAAGAACCTTTTCTGTGGAAAAAAAAATCACTATGATGGTGACAGCGCTGTCAAATTCACACAACTTACCTAAAGCGGCTGTGTCTCCGTGTTGTGTAACTGCTATTCCTGCATCTTGAACCAACATTGCAGAAAAGGGTCCTCATGAAAGGATAAAGGCCCCGACTTGGTAAATCACGAGCTTCTAAGTAACCTAGAACCAAGCAGCAGCAGAAATAAGACCAGTAATATTGCATTTGCAAACTGCACTATCACACTGTGTTCCCTTGTCCTAAAAACCCTCTTTGTCACCTGCAAGCAATGAAGTTGTATCGATGTCAGGTGTCTCATTTAAGAAAAATTCAGTCATCACAGAATATGAGTAACCTCTGTGTCAGATTGTGACAACAAGTGACATGTGACACTTGAGAGTGATTTTTGAAAATCTGATTTTCCTGGTAGTAACATTATTGCAGTATCACGTGGTTGCTAGCCCCTCTGCTGAAAATCACGTGACCTGGATTGGAATATAGACTTCTGCACAAAGTGGTATTTCCTTTTTTCTCTCAGGCTTTCAAAAAATGAAGGAACAGGTATTCAGCAATGTCTGAACATGCATCAATCAAGACTGTCCAAACAGCCACTTTTCCATATCTCTGGAATTATCCACAGCTCTCCATAAAGTAAATATATATACTGCAGGCTAGATTCCCTCCAGATAGTTCACTCTACAGATCTAGAATTGTTTTAGCAAACTGATTTTTTATGTAGCTAAAGCTGGTTTATTCCCATTTTACTGGCATTGGTGAATAACAGATTATAGATTATAGAATAGATTATAACATCATAAATAATTTTTTTTCTAAATGAAGTTATATTTTGACAAGATAAAAGCAAAAATAGCTTTATACAGTGGAGGGAGTCATAACAAGTTTTGAAATGTTGAAGGAAATGGACAAATTTAAGGAAATATTAATTTTCAATCCCAGGAAGTGGGTAGGGGTAAGGTTCATGTCTGATTGTAACTATCCACCTCTGAGGCAGTCATCTAAAGTCCATTACTCAGTAGAAAGCAATAAATACAACTTAAACCCAAGTAATCTCCCTTACTCCAAAATTTGTGTTCAAAAGTTGTCTTACCAATTAGATCTTAAACTTTGCATCTCTTTCCCATATAAATACAGGTTCCTCAGGTCTGGAGCTGGACAAGATTGAATCCCACTGAATTCCACTGACTCCACTACATTTAAGTCCCCACTTCTAGGATGTCTTTAGTGTTTGCTAAATACTTCTACAAGTAGAGGCAACCAAAATAAAACGAGTGAAACAATACATACAGTTTTCCTTGTATTTTGGGGGCTCCTGGAAGCGGATGGCAGCTAGAATCAAGAAAAGTACACATGGCCACAGTATTTCAGTGAGAGAGAGGACCTGAAAAAGGAAATCAGAACATCAGTCCCCATCAGTCCCAAACATAGGGTTTGGGAACAAATCATTAAAATTCATATGTCTTTTACTTTAAAACAAAAACATTAAATATCCTCTTTACAACTATTTAAGGAAAAACAAGACCATTAAAGCAAGCTAGCAACTGACACTACTATTTGAAATCCTTATAGCTTTGTGAAATGCACTTCTTTCAGAATAGAAAAGTAGTCTTCATTTCAATTTATAGTGTTTGTAGATACTTTCCTCAGGTCAAGACAGAGACTCTGGCAAGGTGATGACATGACCTTCAACTTTCCCATACCTGAGCCTCCTATGAAGCCAGCAGCATTCTGCACTTTGGTGCAATTCTTCATGCTCCCCTGAGCCCTTCCTGGTGGCATACCTCCTTGTCCTTCCCTGGCTCCCTGGCTGCTGCCATTACACCCTTTCTGTCACCTGCACATGCCCTCCAAAAGCCACCTTCATCATCTCAAGGAGGGAAGACCGAGTGAGACCAAGCAAACAGGCCTGAGGCTGCCCACAGCCACACTTCTCCTATCCCAGTGTTCCCATTTCAGAGCCTCAATGACAAGGCACACAAGACAATGTGCCGCAGGACTCAGATTTTGAGTGCCGTCTTCTCTGAGCAGATTGTGCATACACCATGCATGTTCATGCGTCTGCAGAGAGGGCACAAACTCCCAAATGGGTTGGAAGGAAGAAAGAGAAACATAAAGAAAAGCAATTGTGTCAGTTTTCAGCAGCAGAAAGGAAGAAACAGCCATTCAGCCAAGTTTCAAGACTTCTAGATTGAAGGGGAGCAGCATTAGGGAAGTGTGAATAGGCACAGAAACTCAGTAGAAATGACAGCCACGCTGAAGATCTCCCATTAGAGTCTGTTAATGTCTCTGGAGCATACAGGGGATTTTATTTCTAAACTGCCAGAGTTGAACCAAATCCCATCATGGAAGTAAACTTGGGCATATCAAAAAAATGCTTAAGAACCATAACATAATGCTTAAGAGCAAAATCCAGTGGCAGAGTCTTCCCTGTGGAGAAGGACATCTGTGCTGAGCATGAGACTAGGAACTAAAGGTTTCCTGAAATTTAGGGAAATCACCATTTATCTAAACTGATCACACACAAAACAATACAGGAGCCAACATAATAAAAGTGAGGATGGTGCTTTCAATCTTTTAGGGATCAGCAAGGGCCAGCTGCTCCCTAGGGTACAGGGATCTGTGCATAACAGTGCCACCCAGCAGGGACCCCAGGGACCTGGGACCCCAGAGACCAGGGACCCCAGAAGGGGAGCAGGGCAAGGCCTGCTGTCACAACCAGCCTCTACCAGGAGTCCAAATCCTCAGTCAATGTCACAGCAGGTCAAGCCAAACAGTGGCCAAACACAAGGGCTGAGCTGGAGAGCAGTATGACTCCAACTTCTCCCAGGCAGGAGGGCACAGAAGCCCAATTTTGGCTTGGGCTGCTCAGAGCCATTAAACTTAGCAGAGGCCCAGAACCCTGACAGCATCCTCCCCTCCTTGGCATATTCATCCCCAATTCTCCTATCTGGGGTCAGATGGAGGGCCTTGCTGTGGAGCCAAGCCATTGCTGCAGGGTAGCTCTGTGGAGAAAGGAGCCAGCTGCAGCAGCTGAGGGCAGGGGCACTGCAGAAGAGACTTGGGAGGGGATGTCACCAGGCTGCCCAGGAGGGGCTGGAAAGAGTCCAGCTGTCCCTGGGGGCACACACACAACCACCATAAGAGCCTACTGTCAGTGGCTGGGGGAAGGTCCCACAAGAAGTTCAGGCGGGAAATGGGAGACCAGAGCTCGAGGGGTTTACAGGGGAAGGCCCTGGACAGCCGTAGGTTGGGATCCCTGGTGTCACCTCAGGGCAAGCCCAGCTGGCAGCCAGAGCACAGCACAAGCCAGCTGCTCCCCGAAGGACAGGGAGCCAGGTGAGGTGCCAGGGCCCTTGTCAGGAAGGGCCTGCCCGGCAGTGCCCCAGCAAGGCAACAGGCTCTGCTGGGAGCCTGGATCTCCAGGTGAGCCAGGGCTAAGGCTGAGCCAGGAAACCAGCCTGCAATGAGGGTCAAACACAGCCCTGCCATCTCTGCCATAGTCCATGGGAGGAGGGTTCAGCTTGGGTAGGGACTGCTGCTCCTGCTGACAGGAATTTGGGATAAGAACTGAGAAGGCAGCTGCAGAGGAAGCAACAGGCTGGAGGACACGAACCATCAGCATGCTGTAGGCATTAAGCATGCAAAACTGATCTTAACAAGTAAGTTATTTGTAGTAAACATGGGAAAGTACTGCTGCTGTATAAGGCTCACTTGTGTTCAAATAGGAAAAGTGCCCACAGAAGGTCCAAGGGAAGAATGTTTGCAACACTACAGAATTGCAGTCCTTGTGCAGGTGCTTTGCCCAGGCACTGAAGGCAACTGGAGCCTGAGAGCTCATGACATTCTGGGGAGATGCACCTGAGAGCAATGGTGAGTTTTGGTAACAGAGATTTAGGACCCATCTGATTTTAATTCCAATTGTCCTTTAAATTAGGGCATCAGAATTTGGGAATCACATTTCATCCTTTTACCTAGCCACAAATTTGGATGGTAATAAACCTTGTTTAAATGATAGTTAAGAAATGCAGTGATGGAAAACTAAAGCAGTATATTTGCCTGCTTAGTGTGTGTCTCCTGAGCTTCTAGAATCTGTGGTTCTGTAGTAAAAGCTTCTGGAAACAGAAATGAGAACGTGTCTTTGGCACAATGGCAATTTCAAACTCCAACAAGTCAAAACGTACAAAAGAACCTGTCCTGCCTTTGAATCATGTTGATAGAAGGTGCTGATGCCAATCTGAATTTCAGTCAAAAGACCTGTTCCTTACAGAACTCTTACATCTGTCACAGCCTCTTCACCCTTCACTGGGTAATATCAACTAATGGCACTCAGGACACTTCGCTAGTTCAACAGCCCTCACTTGTCTTTCAGTCCCAACTACTGATAAATAGCCATGAGGAGAAAATTATCTTATTCAGACAGATCTACATGATATGCAACAGAGCTGAAGCACATCAGATCTTTCAGGAGGTGCTTCTCTCTTCAGATTCACAAGGGTCTCACCACCTCTGCACAGGTAGATGATCCACCTGGATTTCTTCTCCAGTATTGCAGGTGGAGCACCTTCACAGCTCAGTGTTTGCACAACAGCACTCAAGGAGGTTTAGCAAGTTCCCCAGGGCAGCTTCTGCCTCTTAACAAACAGAATAAAGTTTGCTTTGGATCCCCCTTGTAATTCCTGGCTTGGAGAAGTCTGCATCTCAGTGAGTTCTCCATTCAGGAAATCTACCAATTAGACAAAATTACAACTTATATGAATTAAGATTTTTTTTTTCCTTCAGAAATATATGAGGGAACACTACACAGAAAAAGAGGAGAAATAGATCACATGCAGGAGAACAAGAGATACAGAGAAGCCACTTGATGCACACCGATTGAACATACAGAACCGTTCAGGGATGGAGAAGAATATGTCCAACAGCATCCTTCCCCCAAAAGTATATTTTATATTAGAAAACATCACTTTCATTAATTTGGGGAAGAAATTCTTCTCTAAATCACAATTTTATTGAGGCTAAATATTTCTGAAACTGAAAGCTGTGTGTTTATTTAATTGAAATAATCCTATCCAAAGCAGCCAACATGCTTCACTGCAAATCCCCAGATCATTACAGACAAGTGAAATCTGTGTGAAACTGTTAATTGAAGTGACCTTTTTTTCCCCACAAACATGTTCTCTCACTTGAGAGAATTCACTTCCTTCTATCCTAAAAAATTGTTTCCATCACAGTAAAGGTGAAAGACATATCTAATTTTCATCATTTTAATTTTGACTTCTGTTGAAGTAGCTGCCACATTATTTTGCATATTGGAATTTGAAAGGTTAAATTAGGCTTTGGAGAGCAGATAAGAAAGGAAATTAAGAAGTTTATACAATTTTAATACACAATACATTCCCTGTATCTAGACTTTGATCACAGTCATGCAAGCTTTCTTACATTACCTATAAGCACCTGTAATGTGAAGGAATTTGATTTTCTCCCTTGCCACTGCTTACTAGCACTGCTAGTATCTAATGTTAATTAAAAGATAAGCAGTGGCTCTTCAAAATTTTTATGAGATTTGTCTCATTTGCAAATTGGGGAGCATTGCTGTATTCAGCCAGTTTAGAACTAAAACAACACATTCTCTACTTGTGTTTTTAACAATTAAGTGACAAAAGGCAAAACAAGAACCACTTGCAGCCAGCCTGTCCTTAACAATCTGCAGTGAAAAGGGAAAATCGAGAGACACACTCTTTCAAACAGATACTAAAAAATTTCAAATACTCCTTTTTTAATCATTTCCAAACACTCACCGGTTGCCTCACACGGCAGAGCCAATTTTTCCAAAACAGAGCCTTGAATTGATGTACAGCGTGCCCCATATCTTCTTTTCTTTCCTTCATCCACTTGCAGAGTGGCTTCTTAGGGACTTTCTAACTCAGAATCATCTCACCAAGAAGTCCAAACGTATTATTCAGAAGCTGATTAATTCCAGCACTCGTGAATAGTGCAAGAGATTTGCCTGCTTCCTGAGAAAAGATGAGATTATGTTTCTGCCTCTTGTTTTGCTTTCGTTGAGGAATCTCATCTTTCTGTTTTTCTTCTCAGTGCAATGAACAGTAAGGGGATGGGTTTATAGAAATGCCTTCAGGCTGCTTTACTCCACAGCATACATTCTGCACTTGTTTCTACTTTTCTGGAATAAAAATGGATACAAAAAAAGGGCGGGGGGAAGAGTATGTAACACACATTTGTCTTTTTCCAAAGTTTTGTGACTTTTTGTCACTTTTGTGTTTATGCCTGTTTGTTTGCAGATGCTTATATTTTTGAAAAAAAATAATTGTAGGAAAATAAATAGGAAAATTACACTCTTTCACCACATAGCCCTAAAAATGTCAGTGTGCTTCTAGAACATCCTTGTAAGTACACATCTAGCACTGTAGTGGTTCCAATGCATCATCATATGACTGTTGAATTTTCTCTTGTGGAGGTTGTATGTTTGACATTTTGTTCTCCTTCACCGACATAGAGGGGGACTATTCCAACAATAGAAAACTCTGTTAATTAATTGCCACATGCTGCCTGGGATGAAAATCAGTCTTACATCAGCAGTTCCTTCAGCAAAGAGGTGGGAGATCAATTACTTCTGCAGAAGGAGAGCATGTGCAGACCTGTGGTAGCAGAGCCAGTGGGAGACCCAGCAGGAATCTGGTGGTGCAGAGGATGACCACCCTACCCACCAGGAATGACACTGTGAGCAGAGGAGTAAACTTTATGGTTTTTTTGTTCTACACAAATTAATTGCCCAAGAATCTGATCCCCAAAAGCTCTCTCTATGGTCCATAGAGATACACAATACAGCCATTATATAAGGTAATTCAAGCTACCTAGAATCTGAGTCATGATTCACACACACTCACACATAGGACAGCATGATGCCTGAACAAATACTCTTTTTTTCTTATTATTGCTGAGTAAATTGTACATTGCACTTTCTACAAATGTATTTCTATTGAATGAAAGACACACCCCAACATTCACAGCTATTTTTCCCCATTAAGAGTAAAACCCCCTAAAATACAAAAGCTTTTTGGATACAGAAATCGTCAAAGAGGAATCCAACTTCCACTAGATTTAAGGCAGCAGTTTAAAAGGTTAATAAATTGGCTACTTCTGCAATGAACAACTGCACCTCTGCAGGTCGAATTAGTTGTGCCAGTTTCTATGGGATGAGGATCAGCTAGTGTTGAGTGCCTTAGCTTCCCTTTCCCAGGCTTTGGATTTGGGTCACCCAGCAGCAGTTTTGGCCCTTCAGAGCACATTCTAAACTTAGTCACTCCATTTCCTGGGAAACTGACTGATTAGTCTGTTAAAATGTCTCTATTTGGAATGGTGCAAATTTCCATTTTAATTATTACCTTTTCCATGGTTCAAGGAATAGAGAAAAAAACAGACTAAAAGAATTATATCAAACAATAAAACTTCTTGCCAATCTGAGGAGATCTGAGGAGATGACACAGTCAGACAGTCCCTCCGTGGAATGCAGCTCGGCTCACTCAGTCTGTTCTCAGCCTCTCCAGCGCTGTGAATGCCGCGGCCCAGGCCTGGCCCAGTAGGCCACAGGTGTGAGCTGCCGGTGCTCTGCTGGGTGTTCAGTCTACAGCAGGTTCAAACAGGTCCAAAGAAAAGAGGAACCACAGTCCAGGGAACTTCTCTGCCTCAGCTAGCTAAAAACTAACTAAAAATAAAGAAAACTCCGTCCCGCTGTCCGTTGTCTGTGCCGCAGACACCACAGCAGAGCAGAATGTGGAGGAGTGCAAGCAGTCTCTCAAAACAAATTCTGCGCTCTTTCTTCTCCCCCTTCACTCTCAGAACCAGTCTTAAATGTACAGAACTCAATATCTAACATAAACAGAACAGATGATTTGGGGATACAAGCATCATAAAGTCACCGCAGGACAGTAGGTGTCATGAATTTGTCAATTTAACGTACTGGTCAAAATCACCTCCCAAAAAGCAGAAATCAGAGATGAAGTCATGGCAGAATACAACTAGTTAAACGCCTTCATTTCTCAAATATGGTGGGATTTCCTTTTATATTCTCTGCTCTGAGACTGAAAAATTACTGAAGTAATCATTTAGTTCAAATAGAACCGTGAAAGTCCTCAGGACATACTAAAAAATTAAATAGTTTAGTGTTTACCTGAATCACGTTAAGCACACATGTACCTTTGAGTCAGGATTAACTAATACTTTACCAAGAAGCTCCACTTCACACTTGGCTGGCACTTCTGCTTTTAGTCAAGCAGTGCTAAAATCCCTGCTATTTCAGACTATGGACAGTCATTTTTCTGGCTAGGATCAAAGGTAGCATCCTGAGATAGCAGTGATGCAGATTCTGTGCACAGCAGAAGTATGAATTTTTAAACAAATATTTTTCAGAAACTGAAATTGAAATACTGTTAATTGTTAGTATGTGTGGGACCACACAGCCATTCTGGAAAGCCAGGGAGCAGAATCTATAGAATGTGATTTGTAGGAAGTTATAAATTACTCAGCATAATGGATTACAAGCAGTTACTTATCAAAGCAACTGATATGGAAGACAGTTCCTGCCTGTAAGGGGGGGAGCTAAAGCTGCTCATAGGAACCATCTGCCAAATTATTTTGAACAAACCTTTCTGCAAAATCTCTGCTCATCTGACTGTGATGTGTTAATTTATTATGCTCTATATAATCATGTTCTCATAAATGTGGCATTATATTTTCATGGGAACAGGAACCAACTATTTTGTATGCAATTAGGGTCCAGTACTGATGAACTACTGACCCCCCATTCTACTGTATAAGACACTCAAAAGACAAACACCTTTCACCATCAAGTTATTTGTCTCTTACTCTCTTCATTTGTCTCTTACTTCATTAGAGAAGTCTCTCACTTCCTATATAAATTCATTCTTGACTAGTTTGATGTTCTCCATTAGCACCTGTTATTTCTAGAATGAAATTTAAGAAAGTAAAAGATATCCATTCCACCAAGAACAATCGCTGCAGTGACATTCTGGGAAATTACTTCTAAAAGTAGTTTTAGAAGACAAAGATTCTATGAGCTTGATTGTATTATTTTGAATGTTACAGAACTATTAGAATTATTAAAGCAAGCCATCACCCCTCAACCACAAACCACACCCTTGGAACAAAAGATATAATAATATGAAAATGAAACACAGAAAATCAAAGGAGTAACGAATATTTTTGGAAAGATGTATCAGTTATATTGCTGCCATCCTGGAAGCTCTTTTGAATCCCTAGGTTTCATCAGGACAGCATCAAGCAGTATCCTGTGCAAGTACCAGCCTTAAATATCTATATTAACTATATAATTATCTCACTATAAACAACTGGTAATAGCTATATTAATGGAATGTTCTCAAGGTTCCTTGACAAAGCGGCTGTAGTTAACAGCAACATCTTGAGTATTGCAGGGCAAATTAGAAAGGCATGGGTTTCATCCTGTGCTCGACTCACTCCTTCTAGAATGGGAAAAAAAACAGGCTCATAATTGGCTCTTTGCGTAAGGACAGCACAGAGAGTGACCTGCCCTTTTTTGTCTCTGCTTAGCCTGAGCAGGCTTTGCCTCAGTTTTAACTTAAATCTTTACTTTTATAATATACAAGTTATCCAAAATCACTGGGGCTGAAAAGGCAGAAAAGCTCCTGCCAGCATCCAGCTCTGGTTTTAAAACTTGACTGCTTTATCATACCATCAGCACGCCATGTCTAGCCAACAGTTTTAATACAATGTAATTAGAGTAGGCTGGCAAGCACTTTCAAAGAAACATAATTTTATATGTTAAATAGCTCAAAAAGCCCAGGAGCCAACAATACTGTTTGGTATGGACAGGAATGCAGTCAAATCATGTGAGCATATGGCTGGGAATCTGGCAAATTAACCTATTTTCCTATCACCACCCACTACTTCTTTCACAAGGTTTGAGTGATCACAAGGCTTTCCTTTGTACATTAATAGGAGTACTACTTGTAAATATTTACTGGGCCAGACCTGTGTTCAGACAAAGTGCCTGCAGGATGACATCAATTAGTAGCAACTTTCCTGGGAGACGCTTCGTGTGTGCCAAGTTAGGGCCTGATGAAAAATGTTAGTTGTGGGCAAGATCAAATAATGGGGCTGATTAAAATGGAGCTATGTGTTAAACCAGCAAAACAGACCCAATCTCCCAAGGAGGCTGGTAGTTTGTTTGAGCTTCTGGGGAGCTCTAGGAAGTTTACTCTCATAAAATGACAGACTAATAGGAAATTGAAAATTTTCTCACAGCTACAAGCTCAGTGCCAACAAGGAGCATCTGGAATCAGGCTCATGTGTCATGTAAAACCAGCTCTTGTCTGTCTTTTGCTGCTGCTTCACTCTGTTTGTAGCCCAAGCAAAAGCACTGTACCTGTCAGCATTACTCTTTCTTCTATTATTGTACCACAGAGTTTCAGATTTAATATTGCTCTGTTCAGCAACCTCCTTTCTCTTCAGCAGAAGACTTTCTGGACTTGCAATGTAATCCATACTCTGGAGTATAATGTTAATTGGTAATTATTTTAGAAAGATAAAACGTGACTTTCAGTCACTCAAAGACTCAAAACTTTCAGTGAAAGCAAACCTCAACATCTTGTAGCAAACCATAATAGAGACATCAAATCACACTACTGTGCCTTCTTGTATTCAGTTGTTGCACGCAGATCCAATCCCCTAAGCCCAGTTTGCTGCTTCGGTTTTTTTTTCACCTGTCTTGTCAATAGAAATTAAAAAGAACCATATTCAACCATACAAACATTTTATTTAGGAGTGTATATTGAGATCCTGACTTGAAAAACATCCGGTTCTGTTACACAATGCACTGAAAATCCTTTACAAAGAAGAAAGTTAAAAAAACATGTTCCTTATTACATGTATATATTTTAAAGAAATATTGAAATTATCAAATTATTTCACTTGGTTTTTAAAGGACAAATAAAAACATTTGTAGTCTAATCACTTCTGGATGTAGGTAATTCCAAAATGTTCCTTTTCAGGATTCCTCACGCCCTCAATTAAAGAAAATTCCTCTCTGAAATATATCAAGGTGCCAAAAATAAAAATCCCCTCCTTCAAGTCACTATCTGAGTTACTGCTCTTTTTCTGTCTCTTGCAAATGTAAAACCATTGCATTATAGCCTGTCTTCATTATGATCTCAACCATTTCTTTAACAAAATGGTAGGGATGGGTGAGAACACTATGAATCACAGAACAAACCATTGGTAGGAACCACTTTTTTCTCCCTTCCTCCTTCCACTCTATTAATATCTTCTGCCTTCCTTCTTTGTTTTTTTCCCTTCTGATCCCTGCATTAAATGGATTGCATAATATTTTGCTAAGTACAGGATGGCACAGAGAATTACAGCAGGCCCTTGATTTAAAATGGCTTTCTGGAGTTTGCAGGATTTGTAAATCTACTGGGAGACATTGTATTATGTAATATTGAACATATATGTTTTTTAAAAAAATCACCACTGAATCCTGAGTCATGTTCTACAGAAAAAAATGATAATGGCTAATATTGAACAATTGATTTGCATATAGAACCTGTAAATATTGTGTAACTCTCTGTAAAACCTACAGGAAGGTAACTTCTCAGCCGGATGTACGCAAGTGACTCATTTCTTTATCTCCCTGTCCAGTTGCAGTCAGAAGGGAAAATACAATTGTTCTTATCAGGGTAACATTCTGGCAAGTTTCCTCTGAAGTTAGGAAAGGTACTTTATTGCATGTCGGATCTGTTTGTGGAGTGACCTCTTGCATGAGGAATACAGCATCAGAAGAGGGGGAACAGCAGAAACAGGAGGATACTTGGTATCCTTTGACTTCTAATATTAAGTTTTCATATGCCCCTTTACTCCATCTGGTGGGAAGCAGAAAGAAATGTACAGTGTCCTAAGGAACAGTGGGAAGGAGGAAGGACATACAGGCAAAAGGTGAATGGCTCATCTTTCAGAGGCTTCTGCCAGGCTCTTGGCTATTGATTTGATACAATAGTTGCCTCATCCCATGAATGCATGACCCTTATCTCCAGCTCAGCCAGGCCACAAGACCATTTATATTTTAGCATCTAGCACGTAAGAGTTTTCATACTAGTTCTCAGAATAGAAGTGCCTACATTATTTGACTGTAAATACAAAAACTTTTTGGTTTCATTTGACAGCATACACTGTTAAAATAATTCAAGAAATTATTTTTAACAAGTTTCCAGATTCATTCTGCCCTTCCTTTAGAAAGACAAATCACATCATTTTAGCATCATACCTCCAGGACAACTGTAGTAATATGCTTCCCTAGAGCTTCACAGAGTTACAGTAGGTGTTTGTTTTCTAGGTTAAGTACTTTTCTTCTCTTTGGGTACTTCGTATTAAGTATTTCTTATACAACAGCAAATTATCTTCTCCAAACCCATACTGGTCAATTTGGTATAAGACTTCCTTCACCACAAAGTGCTGCACGCACTGAAGTGATCTCATTTTTACCTCCTTCTTACTGTTTCGAGAACAGGACCTTGAAAAGAAAAGATGTGCTGTTTCCCAAAGGGCCTCACAGACTTCACACAATGCCTAGGAAAGCACCAGGCATGATTAAACACTGATTTTTTTTTTTTTATTTATTTTTTTTTTAATAAAGGAGAAACAGTTCAAACAAAATGTGGAGCTATTCCAACCTCTCCCCTCCCTCTAAGCTTAGGGGGAAAAAAACATTTTCTCTGAAAACTTACCTTCACTGTATATCCTGGTCATAAACGAGAAAGTGTGGTTTTAAAATTAAAAGAAGGATAGTATGTAACTTTCTAAAAGTTACTAATATGTTTTCCAGCTGGCAAACTCATCAAATTTAAGGAGACTCATCCTCATTGGCAATTTTCTGTTCATGACTCACCCTTCTTTTTTTAATGTTTTCATCACATTGTTTCCAGTCTCTGTCACTTGGTGACTGTGCCTACTACTAACATCCCCCTCTTATAGTTTTAACGCTGGTGCTTGTTAACAGCACTGCAGACTGCAATCCTCACAAAGAAAATCTCATTTTGCTGGGTCAACCACAGCTGTTCTGAGAGCTTATTCAGACTTTTTGACCTGTGAGCCCTGCTAGGATGGGACCCTCTGCCACTGCAGTAAAAAGAAGGAAAATTAAAAAAAAAAAAAGAAAAAGAGATAAACACATTTTCTTTAACTGACCACGTATTTACATTTGAACCACAGCAGCAAGGCAGCAAGGATATTAAAAAAAAAACCCAAACACTTAGGCCAATGTTAGTGGAAAAAACTGCAATTGCAGAAGGGGTTTTGATGGCGTGTACCACTAAGAGGTCTACTCCAGTTCAGAAGAACTGGGAACCATTGCAGTCGTGAGTGTTACAGCCTGAGAATGGAGATGAATAGCAATAAAAAAAAAAAAAAAAAAAACAAGAAACAAAAAAAAAAAAAAAAACAAAAAAAGGGCAACATAANAGAAACAAGAAACAAGAAACAAGAAACAAGAAACAAGAAACAAGAAAAAACAAAAAGAGGGCTACCATAATACAGACCTATGAACATTCTGTGCATCTCCAGAATGCCTTCCGTTCCTCGTCATAGGCATAAGTCTTGCTTCAGCAAAAGATTGCCAGTACTTCAATGCAAAATGACTTAATGCATAACTATTTCCTGTGTATTGATTCAATTCTTTACTTAAAACATTGCTGGATCAGTATGTAGGCAGCATAGATATTCAACAGCTCAGTGTCAAGTCCTTAATGCTTAGAAAATTCAGTCCCACACTTTGCAATTTCAAGAAATTTTAATATATGAAAATAGTGTTGTTTATTTGTCAAAGTCTGCAAAAAAATTAACTGCATTCACTTCAAGTTTTCTTTGCAAGTGAAGCAACAAAGACAATTATAACATAAATTTTTTTTATGACAACAAGAAAATTATTCTAATTTTTAAGTTAATTTGCTGGTATGCATGTACTTGGCAATAAAGTTTGATTTTCTCTCTAGTTTTTCTTTTACAGCAGAGATAAATAAAGCTTTTTCATGTATTATCACAGGCTTGTCCCTCACAACAGATCCACTTTCCAATTCACAGAAAAGTGAGTTTTATATCCAGCAATGCATAACCAAGCAAAACTTAACTGAAGTCCATTCAGCACATTCAGTCTCCAAAGAACAGTGACATAAATGATTAACTTCCACTG
>WEZZ01009919.1:3239-15160 GCA_013400585.1 Chloropsis cyanopogon
TGATTTGAAACTCAAAAATTAGACACAACATATTGCTTCAGGTAATTCATGTGCTTTTACCAGTTTTATGACTTGTATTTTCACGTTTTTTCATTTTATTGTTGTGACAGTCAGCATGGTAGTTACACTGAAATAGAGATGAAGGTCTAATAAATATAAAATAAATCTTTGTAAGTAAATCATTACCGATGTAAGAACAGGATGGTAACAATCAATCATTTGCACCTGTTCCCTCCACTCAAAAAAAAAAAATCGGGTAGAAAAGATTTGTATTTTAACTTCACTTATTTTAACTAGCTTCATTAGGATAGAGTGTTTGGGACAATTACACCAGAGTATGACGAATTTCTAGCCTTATCTTTCAAGGCAGAGTAGAAATGGGGAGATGTACTTGGGGAAATAGAATTGGCTTGAAAGTTATAGAAGTACTGAAGATACAAACACCTCACTCTACTTTCACAAAGTATAAGAACTTAAAGTTTACAATGATTTTACTTAATTAGTAATTCATTTGAGTGGCAAAATATAGTACTAATAGTAAATGAATTAATCCTCCATTTAAATGCATGAATCCCAGATGCATGTTTATACTCTGATTTAGAACTACAGATCTAGAAATCAATATAAATATATTTAAATTAAGTTCCCAGTATCTAGAAGACAAAAAAAAAAAAGTCCTAAGTTTTATCAAATATCCCCATTTGGACACTGACCTCTCAGTCATATTTGCAACTTTGAATTTTTTGGTATTTCACTGATTTACACTTATCCTCATGAGGTCCTCATAAGGACCACACTCAACAACTTCATTCTGATAGCACAATTAAATGCTAGAATTAAAGGCAAGACTTGTTTGTGTTTTCAGAGGATAATGCACTCCCACAGACTGGCCCGTGACTACAGAGGAGAGGACCATGGGAACTACTGACTGTCACAAACCTCTCAATTTCCTTCTCCAACCGCAAAAATCTGCTCCCACAATCTGGCTTCCTATCAAATGGACTGACATATAGATCAATCAGATTGATATCTCTATTTGTGCACATCAATTGTACATAAAAATACAGAAGACAGTTTCCAACTGCATGAGCTTCCCTCTCAGGGGAAAAAAATGAAAGGATAAGCATGTAAGAGATGGTAATCAATTTCCTTAATGCATTACTTGAAGGCACTCAGGCTTAAGTGGTAAGAATAGAAAGAGTGCATGAAGTCTGTATTAGCAGAGTAGGATATCAAAGCAAAAAATTTGTAGGGTATTACTGTCTCACTAGCACCTTCCCATAAGAATATTAATTTCTCTGAAACTGCCATTCTGTGCTCATGCAGTAAAAAAGTCTGTCTGTTGGTTTGTTCTTCCATAAATTAATTCGGTTTTTTGTGCATTATTGCACTAATAGCATTTGCTTGATTCAGTGAAGTTTTGGATAACTGCTATACAAACAATCAAACATTCTCCTCAGTTCTAATGTTCAATGCTCTAGACCTTAATTTGCTTATTATTTTAGTTTGCCATAATAGTTTCTGTGATTTGGATATGTTTTTATCCTCAAATTGTGAAATGTTGACTTGTCAGATATTTCTGCATGTGTTTCAAGATCTTTTTCACTGTTAATTAATGATCTTTTAAGAATATTAATGTCATGCACAATACATTCCAAGCACAGAAGGCAGAAAAGATTTTCCCTCTGGAAATCAGGATATGCAAGTTCACAAATTATAAAAATCTGGGTGGTAGAAAGGGAAGAGGTATTATAAATACTCAGCTCATGATATTATGTTGCATTTGAAGAATAATTATTAAATTAAAAGAGGTTGGTATTTACATATCTTACATACAGCTTCTACTACAGAGAAAAGTGGCAGAAGGTGGGCATACCAAAAGATTCTCCAGTGTTTTCAAGACTGCAGCCTGGGACTGGAATAAAATCAGAAAATACTATGTTTTTTCCTCATTTTATGTAATGTTGTATTTTTCATGTTTATTCTTTTGAGTATCAGGCAGAGACCCACCACAAAATTATTAACTGCAAGCACTGTAACTGCAATAGTCAGCACAAGCAGAAATAATTTGTTTTTTATTAGTTGTTAAGTTACTTTTATTAATTTATTATTTACTGCCCCTGAAAAACTACTTTGCATTATCTTGCTTTTATAGAGGCATCAAACTGAAGCTGCCTGTGACAGTTTTAAATTGCATCTTTTAATCTGCATTTGTAGCTTTCTGGACAAAAAACTTCAGACAGACAAACCCTCCTCAAAAACACAAAAAGAGGAAAACAGAACAAACTGGGGTAGGGGGTGGGGATGGGCATCAAAACAAACCCAAGTTGGGCCCAAACAGAACTTAGCTAACCATAGCTAAATCGGCCCAAACCTTAACTCAAAGCCACACTGAAAGTTGTCATGTAATCACTTTCTCATGCCAAAGGTGGAAATTAAAGGGACATTCAGAAGGAAGCATGGTACTAGAAGTAGTGCACAATAGAAGTAATTTATTGCTGTGTCTCAAAGACTCATTTCAACTAAGCTAAATCCTGTATGTTTAGTATGCATAAAGTTGACAACAAAAGCAAAGTGGAATTTTGTTTATCCACAGTAACAATTGATGCATTATTCCTGTGCTAAAATGATCAGTTGTGTGAGACAGGCTTGTTTATGCAACATTACATGTTAATACTAGGAATATTTACTTGATGCTATGAAAACTTCTTGAGCATCTAGCAACTGCATTTCAAGACTACTGAACACCTAAGTTTTTACAGCATAATGAAAATGTTATTATGGCCACATCTGGATCTTTATAATCTAAAATAATTTTACATTGAACATGGACATTTCTGTTTATTTATAAATCACTAACACTTTTTCCTTCTGCATCTGGATACTCAGGTTCCACCGTGACAATGTAAATGGCAAGCACACTTTGATAAACATCCCAGTCCTTCTCTTAACATATTCTTTGTCTCTGACTTCAGTGCCCTGAGGTGGAGGATCGGGTGGAGGTGCCCCGGCTGTGAGAATGATCAGCTCCCAGTTGCAGAAATTATGCAGAATCAGCTGCTGCAGTTGAATTTCTATAAATCTATGGGACCTGATGGGATGCATCCAAGAATCCTCAAAGAGCTAGCTGATGTCATTGCAAAACTTCTCGTATCTGATTTATCTTCTCTTATTTCCTTCAACAGGAAGCAGCTGTTGACTCCCTTGAGGGCAGAGAGGCCCTGCAGAGAAACCTCAACAAATTAGAGGACTGGGCAATCATCAATCATATGAAACTTAACAAGGGCAATGGGTGGATTCTACACCTGGGATGGGGCAGCCCTGGATGTACAGACAGACTGGGCAATGAGAGATTGGATTGCAGTGCCATGGAAAGGGAGGGGATTGTCCTGCTCTGCTCTGTGCTTGGACGGTCTCACCTCCAGTGCCTTTGGGTGAGACAGTATAAAAAAAGTATAAAGCTATTAGAGATTGTCCAAAGGAGGACAACAAAGAAGGTGAAGGGCCTTGAGAGGCAGCCTACAAGAGCAGCTGAGGTCACTTGGTCCGTTCAGCCTGGAGAAGAGGAGATTGAGGGGAGACCTCACTTTATTTACAACTTCCTTGGGAGGGGAAGAGGAGGGGCAGGCACTGAGCTCTTCTCTGAGTGACCAGTGACAGGACACAGGAGAATGGCCTGGAGTTGGGTCAGGGGAGGTTTAGGTTGGGTATCAGGAAAAGTTTCTTCCCCCAGAGGATATTTGGGCACTGGAACAGGCTCCCCAGGGCAGTGGTCACAGCACCAGCCTGACAGAGCTCAAAAAGTGTTTGTACAACACTCAGAAACGTGGTGTGACTCTTGGGGATGGTTATTTGAAGGACCAGGAGTTGGATTTGATGATCTCTGTGGGTCCCTACCAAGTCAGCTTATTCTGTGATTCTTTGAGTCAGTGAATGCCTCTCAATCATTTTTGGGAAGAAAAAAAAAGAGGCGGGTGATCAAGTAGCTCCAAGCAATTAAAAGAGCCACTGTTAGCCACTGGTTTCAATACTTCTAACTGCTTTCATGACCCTGGAGTCATTTGCACATTGAACTCTTCCAGTTTTCAGGAGAGGCTGAAGGGCAGGTGAGGACTGGAGATGGAGTGCAAAAAATGATTGCTGAATATGAAGGCAATTTCCATTAAGCAAGAGGAAATTGACAGATTGCCTTTAGTTATTTGCATTTAAATAGACAGATATATTAAATTTTTAGTGATAAAGAAGTATTCCCATTTCTTTATCTTCAAGTTCTATCAACTACCATAAAAATAAAGTAGTGCTTTTATAAATATTATCAAATTCAAATAATTTGTTAGCCATTGATTTTGTAGCATACCTTAATGTCAATGCTCATAAGTGAGACACTTCCCATTCCTAACCACTGGGAGGTAGCAGATGTACTATGCATTCATTATTTAATGGTCTCTGGAATTGTGCTTGTTACATCACCCGGTGTACTACTATATCCCTCTTGATTCATATTGCTTAAGAATGTTTCTGTTCTCCTTTGGTTTACTTAGTTTTGTTAAAAATGGTACAAATGCAGCACAATTACAAAAAGACCCTCAAAAAAAAATCTTATATGTGGTGGTCAATATTCCTACAAGAAAGCTTTGAACAGCTACTCTGAAAATGTTGGTAAATAGTTCCTTTTGAAATTTATTTACAACAATTTTTTTGCAAAACAATTCAATGGTTTGGATTCAACAAAGGTTTATTTCTGCAGTATAGTAGCTGCCCTCTTTTCTTGCTCTTGTTTTGTATGAACTTCACTTTTCAGATGGGAAAGAATTCCTGGACAATACAGACCTTGTCATTTTTCTTAGTGAAATGTACAAAAACAATTAAAAATAATCCCCAATTCAAATGGTATCCTGATAAAATATTTCTATTCATATTTTGGTTTTCTAGACAATAAAAAAACCAAGACTGCTGTAACATTAAATAATTGTGTTTACTGAGTGACTAAACACCTTAATCAGAGAAATCAGCCTAAACATATCATAAGAAAGGGCTACTGTACACATTTCAACACTTCTTTGTTGCTGTACAAATGCCATGAGAATAGCTCTTTCTTTCATGTTGTTTATTAAAATGTAAAAAAGCCCACTCGCACAAATGAATTATGGATAAGAATGGAAAAAATGTGTCATACCAAAAATGTAGCTGGATTTTGTTGTCCCTGAATAAAATCCTGTGAGCAGCTCCATTGATTTAATTTACTCTATTTGGTAAGCATGGCAAGATGAACAAAAGGTGCTACAACTAGACAGTATTGTAGGGTTATACCTGAGCTGGTAATGCCCAAGACTTGAATTACACAGTAATATATGGGAGTAAGGAGGAGTTGCAAAAAAGAATGTGCAAGTGTCCTTCCATATACTAATTTTTAATAACTTAAAACAGCAACAGTCTGTCTTTATAAATTCTCCTTTCCCTTTAAAAAATCTGTAATTAGTTTCCATACTCAGTGTGTTTATTAAATAAATCTAAAGTTAATTGCACGGTATATGTTAATATCCCTAACTAGTTCAGAGTATGTATCGCTTCCTAAACAAAACAAGGCTTGGGTAAAGTGAAAGTTTACAGCAAAATTTTAGAAGAACATTTCTTCCAGCTAAATTTTTATTCATATTCTATGATTTCAAGCTGAGCTTGATGTGGATTTTACTTTAAAAGAATACTTTGAAGTTCTGTTGTCTTCATTCTTACAAGCTTTTAGTGTGCTTCACATTCCACTCTGGACTACCACTTACAGTCAATAGTGTAAGTGATATCATGATATTAAACTATAATTTTATTGTCCATAATTTTGACTTACAACAAAGTAATGATTTTTAGTTAAAATCCCTCTAGGTGTATGTTGATATTCAGTAATAAAGACCAGAATTTCCTGGATTCTCTCCAGCCCCTCAGAGCCTTTCCTGCACTGAGGGCCCAGCACTGGACACAGCACTCGAGGTGTGGCCTCAGCAGTGCCCAGCACAGGGGGACAATCCCTGCCCTGGCCCTGCTGGCCACACCATTGCTGATCCAGGCCAGGATGCCATTGGCCCCCTTGGCCACCTGGGCACACCCTGGCTCATGTTCAGCTGCTGTCACCAGCACCCCCAGGTCCTTTCCAGCCACTCTGTCCCAGCCTGTGGCACTGCCTGGGGCTGTTGTGAGCCAAGGGCAGGACGCAGCACTGGGCCTTGTTGAACCTCACACCACTGGCCTCAGCCCATCGATGCAGCCTGTGCAGATCCCTCTGCAGAGCCTTCCTGCCCTCCAGCAGATCAACACTGCTGCCCAGCTTGGAGGTCATTCATGGATTTGCTAATAGTAAACTCAATAACAACATGCAGATCATCAATGAAGATATTAAACAGGACTGGCCCCAGCACAGACCCTGAGGGACACCACTGGTGACTGGCTGCCAGCCGGATGCAGCACTGTTCACCACCACTCTCTGGGCCGGCCATCCAGCCAGTTCTTAACCCAGCAAAGTGTGCTCCTGTCCAATCCCTGGGCTGCCAGCTTTGCCAGGAGTGCGCTGTGGGAGACAGAGTCAAAGATCTTGCTGGAGTCCAGATAGGCAACATCCACAGCCTTTCCTGCATTCACCAGGTGGGTCACCTGATCCCCCAGCTGTCCTGCATGTGCTCTGTGATTGCACTCCAGGTGATCTGTTTCATAACCTTTCCCAGCACTGAGGTCAAGCTGTTTCCTGGTTCTTACTTCTGGCCATTTTTGTGGATGGATGTCACATTGGCCAACCTCCAGTCAATTGGGACCTCCTAGGTTAGCCAGGACTGATGACAAATTATAGAGAGTGGCTTGGCAAGTTATTGTGCCAGTTCCCTCATTACCCGAGGATAAATCCTGTCTGGTCCCATAGGCTTGTGAGCATCTAAGGAGTTCAGAAGGTCACTAGCTTCATCCTGCTCCCTGTCCCTGTCTGCCTGCTCAAGAGGCCAATTGTCCTAAGGATCACCAGTCTTACACTTGAAGACTGATGAAAAGAAGGATTTTAAGAACCTAGCCTTTTCCTTCATCTTTGGTATATGTTTCCCCCCACATCCAACAAAGAATGGAGATTTTCCTTGCCCCTCCTTTTGTTATTAATGCATTTATAAAAACACTTCTTATCTTTTACTGAAGTGGCCAGGTTAAGTTCTAAGCTTTCGCCTCTCTAATTTTCTTTCTGCATGACCAAGTGACATCTTGAAACACTTCCTGTATTGTCTGCCTCTTTTTCCAAAGGTGATACCCCCTCTTTTTTTTACCTGTGTTCCTATGCAGGGTTCCTGCTCAGCCAGGCTATCTTCCCTACTAGCTCATTTTTTGGCACTTAGGGAGAGCCTGCTCCTGCACCATCAAGATTTCTTTCTTGAAATATGTCCAGCTTTCGTGGGCCCTTTTGTTTTTAAAGGCTGCTTCCCAAGGTACTTTCTGTGTCTGAGTCAGTGTCTTGAATAGGCCTCTGACCCAGGTATCTGCCATGCTAGCCTTCTCCCTGACCCTCACCCATAAGCACTGAACCATATCATCACAATCCTCAAGCTCTGTACTGTGGAAAGTCTCGCCAATGTATCAAACCCCCATCACCTCTCCTTCCTTGCCAGCTCCTTCTGAAGAGCAAGTAGCCATCCATTGCAGCACTCCAGTCATGCGAGTTACCCCACCACGTTTCTGTG
Organism: Chloropsis cyanopogon; assembly: GCA_013400585.1. Taxonomy (NCBI): domain Eukaryota; kingdom Metazoa; phylum Chordata; class Aves; order Passeriformes; family Irenidae; genus Chloropsis; species Chloropsis cyanopogon. The sequence goes on from WEZZ01009919.1 coordinate 10,940, forward strand.
ACAGTGACTATGTCATAATTCTCCTTTTGCACAATGGCTTTCAGCTTCGCCTGTGGTTTGTTTCCCACGCTTTGTGCATTAATGTACATGTACTTCAGCTGGGCTGATGATTTCACCCCTGCCTCTGGCATGCTACTCCTGAGATTGGTCTCATCTGCTTCCCCCTTCAAACACAATTTAAAGCTTTCTCAAGCAGCCCTGCCAACTCATGGGCTAGAATCCTTTCTCCTTTGTTAAATAAGTGAACCCCATCTTGTCTCCAGGAGGTCTGGTGCCATATAAACTGCCCCAAGATCAAAACCCCCAAAATTCAACTTGTGGCACCAGCTTTTAAGCCACTTATTGATCATGTGGGTATTCCTGTTCCCTTTGGGCTTCATCCCTGCTATTGAAGGAATTAAGGAAAATACCACCTGTGCTCCTATCCCTTCAAACAGGCGACCCAATGCCTTGAAGTCCTTTTTGACTACCCAGGTGCTTTGCTTATCAACCTCATCACTGCTGACCTGGGCAACCAGCACTGAGTAATAATCAGTGGGCCATATTGCTCCGGGCAGTAAGGGTTATATCCCTTACCAAGGCCCCAGGAAGGCATCAGACATCCCTGTGGGATGGGTTTGGTTGACATACCCTTTGTTCCCCTCAGAAGTAAGTAATCTGCTACAACTACCCTTCTTTCCATTTTAATACTTGAAATTGTGTTTTGTTTGTGTCCTAGGATGACTGTATTGATGCTTATATATGCAGGGGGGCCCCCTTTCAAAAATTATTTGTCCTAGTTTTGGGCAAATTAGGGAGAGAACCTCCAAAAGGGGCCTCCCCGCAGAAAAACAAACCCACACGGCCCCTCCCCCCAGCTGGTTCGGGAAAAAAAAATTTCCTCGAGAGAAGTGGAACAAGCCTGTTTATTTACAGGCACGGCACTCCCCAGTACAAAAACCAAATGAACAATACCAGATGACAAAACTCCTCTCTGAAGGGATGACAAATTCAGAAAGTCTCTGCTGTTGATGGTTGCTCTGGTATCAGTCCCTCCGGCGCTTGGAAAGTCTGCTGCGCAGAGTGAGCCCGGTGGGCCGCAAAGTGCAGGCTGCTGGTGTTTCCCGGGTCCTCAGTCCGGAGCAGGGTTGAACAGCTCCAAGGAAAAGGACAGAAAAACAGTCCAGGGCACAGTTCTCTGCTTTTGCTAGCTAAACTAACTAAGAGCAAAAAATTGAGCTCCATCCTGCTCTGTCTGTGCTGCAGACAGAAACTGTCCCAGCAGAGCGTGTGGGAGTGTAAGCAGGCTCTGTGATAACAAACTCTGTGCTGCTTCTTCTGCCTGGCTTTGATCCCTGACCCAGTCTTGAAGGCACAGAATATAACATCCAGCATAAACAGAGCAGACGATTTGGGGATATAAGCATCAATACAGTCACCCTAGGACATTTTGTTTGACTGTGTTGATCTTCTGGACTCTACAGATATACCCCCTTCCTCACTGTCATCTGCCTGACCCTCAAGACACAGGGCTTCATACCTGTTCTGTAAGGGCACCTGGCCAGGAGAGAGAGGCTGGGAGGGGATTCTTCTGCCTTCCTTAGCAGGGACCTATTTCCATTCTCTGCCATTTTTAGGTCTCCTTTTTCTGACTGACAGGTGAGTTTCCTCCAACTCCTGCTGATCTTCCATCCAATGAGCTTTTCTCAGGGATGGAAGAGTGTGACTCCAGCAGTTTACTTCCCTTTTGCACTCCACAATACTCCTCAGCCTGTTCACCTCCTCTTTAAGCTCTGACACCAGACAGAGGAGATTATCAACCTGCTCACACTGCCCACAGGTGTCTTTTCCTCTGTCCTCTAACAGTTCCTGCTACTAACACCAGGCTCAGGCACTCCCAAAGACCAGAGAGCTGCATCTTTCTTGGGGAGCTTTGTCTGGTTGGCCATGCTCCTACTAGAATGGCTTTCAACTGTGGGCATTTCAAGTTGGACAAGTTAGGAAAAAACCAAACACCCCACTCAGGAGCTGGGAGGGTGGCTGTGCCTTTCCTGCTCCCCCTGCCTGTGTGAACTGCTGTGCACGCTGCCATGTCACATTCTTTTGACACACCAAGTCCCATTTGCCAGCTCCTGTTCCTTGTGCTCTCTGGAGCTATTTAAATCTCCCATGCTGCTCCAGGCAATGTCCCTTCCATGCCTCATTGGCTGCAGAAGCTGGCCAGATTTTAAAAATCCATATTTGTTGAATAGATTTTAGAAGTTCTTGAATTCTACTCAGCTTAAGAGTTTCAACGGAGTGTATTCACTCTTGGAAAACAATCACATTTCATCTTTCATCAAAGAATTTTGTTTCTAGGTGTGACTGGTCAGCAAATGGGGTGATGTCCGGTTTTTATAATAACATGAAATCTGAGTCAAATTATTTTCTCAGCCTGATGAGGTGTTGAACTCTATTAGATCTAGTCCCTGCCTGCAAAGGAGGATAGCAGCTCCTATTTTCCAAAAAAGTTATTTAAGATTTATTAAGCTGGAAAGGAGGAAGCTGGAAGTCTCTGATTTGAGCTGTCATTCCTAAGGGAGAAAAAGATATCTGTGTCCCATTATTTTTCACAGAATTAGGCCCTTATTTCATTCACTGACCTTCTAGTATTATACTTCCAAGAAGACCTGGCTAATTTTCCATTGAAGTGAAGAAACTAAAGAGTGGAAGCTCAAGCCTTTCTTTTAGTTAATTTAATCTTCATATTCTCAATTGTTTTATTTCTAGCTTCCTTTTGGATTTTTACAACTCAATTAATTTCATATCTAGGAAATCCAAAAAGCTTTCTTGCCAGTAGTCCAAGATCTGCATAGAAATCACTTCCTTATTGAAGATCTCATCACAGGGTGAAGTCATCCTCAGTGAGATAGTTCTGAGGAAAAAACCTTACTTAGGGAATGAAAAAGGATGAGACTTGGGATTTGGAAGAAAGGAAATCTTTCTTCTGTTGGTGAATGTCTGTGATGGTGAATTCAACCCATTCTCTAGAGGCATTTCTGGTGGAATGCAGATGACACTGAAATTCTCTTACGTTTTAAAAATATTTTTTAAATATTGCAATTTTTAAAATTATGCAATCAATCTTGAATACCTCTTGCATAAGTAGAGTGCACACTTCATTGAAAAATAGTATACCTATAAATTATCCCTTTTTGTACTTAGATTTTAGAAAGGTGATGCTGCTCATTTCCTGTGAATTTTACGATTTGCTTAGATTTAGAAAGTAGTTATGACAAAAAGCCTTTGAAAACAACCATCAGCATTATTTCTTGATGGTATAATCTTCAAATAGGAAATACTGGCAAGGGAGGACAAAGCAAGTAAATGAGTAATTACTGTTATGTGGTGGATTTTTCTCACAGAGTTTTAGTGCCTAATTTGATTTATAATGTACTTTTTGTTTGGATCTGTGAGACACCAAACCCACTTACTTTGATCTATTGATTTTTCAAACAATGTTACATTATTTAGCCTAATACACTGTGTTTGAGAGAATTTGTCTCTCAGTTGTCTATAGAACGTGACATGCTAATTTGAAATGTTTGCTGGGAGTTGATAAAACAGACTAGAAGATGTTCAAGAACATGAGGTAGTGTTTTATTCATTTTGGAATCTCAATGCCAACTGGCACATCAGCTTCCATTTATCCTCCAGGAAATACTTTGCCAGAGAGGCCTGGGAAAAGCTAAATGCTTTATTCAGGCTATGAGAGACCTCAGCCACACAGCCCTGGTCAGTCCCTTTAGGAGTTCATTCCAAGGCATTGCCCTCAGCTACATCCAGTTTCATTATATTGAAGAACATACAAAAAGCTGTGAAGAAAAATAGCTGTGAACATACATAAGGTTATGAACTCTATACAACGAGCCCTTTACTGTTCCTATAATAATAATTCATATTCTGCTATCACTGATGTGAGGACGAGGCACCCACTGAACTATGACTTGAGACCTATTGGATAAGACTGAAGAAAGATTTTAGGGGATTTTCTTCGTATTTTGGCATAGTTTTACTCAAGTAGGATTGAAAGTTGTGGGACTTTTTTCCATCACAGGAGACTTCTATATGAGAATCTTAAAAGGAAGACCTATTAATGCTACTATAACTGAATGATGCAAATGTTATTATTATCCATAACCCAAAAAATTCAGCAACACTTAAATTATCTCCTGTAAAACAAAGAAACAAAAAAAAAAAAAA
>WEZZ01009923.1:0-14850 GCA_013400585.1 Chloropsis cyanopogon
TGTGGCCGAGCGGCTCGGGGCGCGGACGGCCTCTCTCAGCCCCCGGGCGCTGGGGCTGTGCCGCTGCCATGCTCGCCTCTGGGTAGCGGGGCTGGCCGGGCCCTCCCTGCCACCGGGTCCGTGCCCTGGAGGGAGCCGCTGCAGGTGGCCCTGGTGCTGCGTGTACAGGGCTTGGAGCGTGTCAGCCCTGAGCGAGGGCTGCTGGTCCAGAGGGACGGCGACGCGCTGTCCCCGAAGATGCGCGGTGCGAGTTGGGGTGGCACGCAGGGTGGCAGTGGGTGGTGACATCGCGCGAAAGCAGCGGGGAGCTGGAGCGCTGGTGTCGCTTGCACGCTGTGCTCCCACTGGACTGCAGTCCGTGCCTCCGCAGTGTGGCCTGGGGGAGAGGGAGAACACTCAAGTTCCTGCATGTTCAGAGAGTGTCCTGGCTCAGAATCCGTGTGGGGCTGCCATGCTGGGGTTAGGCTTTTGTGGGTAGGAGTAGTCATGCAGCAAAGTTGGAGCGAAATTCCTGTGTCCTGACAAGTGTGGCATTTTCTCTCGTGTGTCACGGGGACTCGGGAAGTGTGGGCGCTAGTCTGTGCTTTCCTGCTTATTCTCCAGAAAGCTCTTTTGGAGGTCCAGTGAGTAAGGGGAGGCAGCTGGGGGAAAAGACCGTATGACATATTTCTTAAAGGCATGAATAACTTAATCTTTGTAGTAAAAACAGGTGGGCGAGCCAGCCTTTTTAACAGCGGGACACAGATGCTCATCTGAGCTCTGTTGGCTTCTCTGGTTCCAGAGGTCTCTAGGCTTGCCTGAGAGGGTCGTGTTTGGGAGGAGAGAAACTGAGTTAAGGGAAGTTTCTGAGAGAGAGATGAGGCTTATGCCACCAAAGCTGCAGGTAGCTCTGTACTTGCCCTGCTCTGTGTTGCCTTTGTCTCCAGGTCACGTTTCTCTTAAGCCTGAATTCTGACAGTATTAGGGATCCTTTTCTCGTGCAGCTTTATCAGGAAGAGCTAGGGCCACGATCGTTTTTTGTTCTGTGAACAGCTAGCCTCGGTCAGTTGTTCCTGACGTTTCTTCATGGTTGAGACGCAGCTACACATTTTCTCTTCCTTCTTGTTTGTGTTCTCCTTGCCACAGCTCCCCCCAGCGTGGTTAGTGCTGTCTGGGTTGTGATTGCACCTCAAGGCTGGGGCCTGGCCACCCAGATCGGCTGGGAACCAAATCTGGTCTTGTGGCTTTCCACCATTGTCAGGCTCTTGAGACCTCAATGCTTCTAAAACCAGTAACGAGGCATTTGAGAGGTGATAGCAGTGTAAAATTACGATGGTGCGGGCAGTTCTCTGAATTCACGTGTGATTCCCAAAAGGCAGAGACAGGGGAAGGACCTTTCTTGGCTTTACCTCAAACCCCACCAGAGAGAACTTCTGGGGCTAATCCAGTACCTTCCCTGCTGCTCATTTCTTTTGACTTCACACAGATAGTTCTCCTCTCTGTAGCTTAATTTTCTGCTGGTGCACTGGGAATAACCCCTCCCTATTTTGGTACAGTGCTGTGAATATGAATATATAGGATGATTTTAGGTGTTTGGATATTGGAACAATAAGTAGCAGACATCAGAATTGTGACTTCTGGATACTTAAAGTGTCAAAAGTAAGTTTTATTTTAAAGGTATGCAGCTCTTTTTGTTATCTGCCACTCCTGATCGTGGTCTGGAAAATGAGGTTAGCGTGTTTTGCTTCAAAATTGTTTACAGATGTACCTGTAATGAGTTTCTGTTGGTAACTTGGATCAGTAAATATCCTGTTTAATAGCTAATCCTATTCATAAACGATTTAAAAAAGACTTAATTCCTCTTTGTGGATCCTGGTCTTTTTTGTTTGTCATTAATGTAAAGCCAATTATGTCTTGGCAATGAATATCTTGTGTATTTTTAACACACTCGGGCCTCGATCACATTGTTTCCTTTAGGAGGAGAGCTGTGAATAGATTGAATCCCCCGGTTCCCAGCTGGCTCCTGCAGCTCACTGTGGCAGACAGTCTATAAATAGGCCTGCAGTGGCAGAGCAGGGGTTTAGGTGTTTGCATTGCATGTACTGTCCTGGGTCTATTTCCTGTGTTTTAATGACGGATGACAGATGCGGTTCAACTCCTTATGGTGCCTGGAGCACATCTGTTCTGATCTTTCCAAAGAGTAAAGGTGATGTTGGTCCCCACTGTTTGACTGTGCCGATCAGGTCACTGCTATGAAAGTGAAGAATATTTTTACCCGGTTTCTTTGCTTTGACAGCAGGCTTTGGCTAGTTGGCCTCAGCATTTGCTTTGCAACACCCACTGGTTTTCCATGGGGCCTGTCTGTGTGGATGAGTTGCCAACAGAAAGAAGGAAAAGGAATAGCTGAATGATTATGGAATTACAGATCTTGGGAATATAAGGAGGAGGGGTTAGTCCCAAAACTTGTGATTAAAAAGGAAAGCAGTACTGGATTGCCAAGTAACAGCACTCTTTAAAATTACATTTACTCTGGGATGCAGGCAAGGTAAGAGTGGTGCCTTGACTCTTTTTTAGGGTTTACACCACTTGTAAGAACTTGGTCAGAGCTGTTGCACTGGCTTCTGCAGTGTTCAGAGGCTGCCCTTTTCAGTGCTCCCGTGGCTGGATTAGAAGAGCAGATTCATGCAGACCATTCTTGTGAAGCACACCAGTGTTTTTGCTGAAATGACAAAAGATTCTTTTGTCCAAGTCTCCTGGTGTTTCTTTGGAGGTATTGTCACCACACAGGGCTGTGTTGCCAGTGGAAGAAGTCCCAGTCCTGTGTTGTGCCACATTCTGTTGCAGCAGTGTTCATGTGCCTTCAGGTTGAGCTGGATCAAGACACTGAGCTGCAAACTGACCGAGTCACATAAGTGCTAAAGCCAGCGTAAGGGAGGTGGTGGGAGTGAGTGCTGGGGGGACACAGGGCTTCCTTTCGTGGTGCTGTGTGCCCTGATGTTCATTTGAATTGAGTATGTAACCTGTCTTCCTTGTCTGGCACATGTCCTTGCTCTGTATCAGTTCCCTGAGGTGGGCTGCTCATGAGTTTGCATGCATTTGATGAAAATACTGTACATGTATTTTTTGTATTTTCCAGTTTTATTAGGTGGAATGAAATTTTCCAGCATTTCTCCATTCAAAAGCCACTCAAGATTGCAGCAAATACAAGTTAGTTCTTTAATATCAAGGAAACCCACTGAAGGTGATAGGTAGAGCACTTGAAAATGGTGCAGTGGGTAAATAACTTCCAGATGTTTATAACTGGTGAAGAGTTTCTTTGTTGAGCAGTGTTGGAATTCTATGTCAGTCTTTTGCATTGAGTGGGGTAGGGCTGAAGGGCCTTTGAGAAGAGTATTTGCAGTAGCAGATTATTGCATGCTCAAAAGTAATTCAGTGAAGTGGAAATAGAGTCATTTTGGTGAATATTTGATTAACAAATTCCTCACCCTTTTCTGAATGTTGCTTTGAGCTCTTGTCTGAGGTCTGTGATAACTTCTAACAGATATGTGGAGAGAGGCAAAGTGTCTCTGTGGCTGTCATTTTCATGAAATAGAGCCACTACTAGAAATAAGGGGCAGCAGGGTAGAAACAGCAAGAGATTCCTCTGCACGGTTCTTTATTGCTGCTTTGGTGCAGCTAGGAGTGCTCAGTGTTTTATCAATAGTTGCATTCGTGTTAGGTTTCTCATTTTAGGAAAGTGTCTGTTTAAATACGGCTCTTGCCTAGCATGGAAAACTTGGAAATTAATCCTGCTTGAGCAGGAGATTGGACTAGATTTGTTCCAAAAGTCCCTTCAAAGATAAATCCTTGGTCAGGAGTGTATTAGTGACTAAGTACTAAGCAAGTGGTGGTGTTTTGCCTGTCCAGGGTATTTTGGGGTGCGTTCCTGCCTGTATCAGTTGGGTAGTACCGTTGGCAGGCTTCTGGGAATTCCTACAAGTTTTCCTGTGCCTGAAGGTTATGGGGTTACACTTCCCATACACCTGGGGAGAGCCACTTTCAGAAGCAAACTTGGATCATAAGCATTCCCTGAGCCTAAGTGCAGCTTCCCCTGAGCCTTTTTAAGACCCACTGGTGTCAGGCAGTGTGCTGGGAAGGAGAAAAGTGCTGGGGACACTGGGGCTGGTGGCTATAATCCATGTAGAGCAGCTCTTCAATTTTGGCACCAGCTCGGGAGTGTTCATGTGGCAGCACCAGGTGTGGCAGAGTGAATGGCTTCTGTGCCCTTCAGCGTTCAGGTCTTTAGTAATTAGCAGCTCCACAGGGGGAAACTGAGGGCAGGAGAGATGAAGTTCACAGCCCCTCACAGAGGGATCAAATTGGGACTGGGTCTGGTTGAGGAGCACCTGGAGACAGACCCTGACTATTGGCTGTTCCTTTCTAGAAAGGAAACTGGCATGTTACAATAGCTGAAGTTGTGATTCACTCTTTGTGAACACACTTGCACCCTTGAATGCTGTTCTTCATGCCATAGATGCATTCTTCTTTTCCCTCCACCCTGAACCCTCCTGCTAATTGGAAGCATCCCCCCGGTTTACTCAGTTGCTTACAGGATGCTTCATACTAAATAATCAATCATGGGAAATTTCTTAGCTTGTGACACATCTTAATGTGCTGAGGAATAACTCTTAGCTAAGAAGGGGATACTGAGTCATCTGAAAAAATAAACAGTCCTTGGACACTTAATGCTGTTGGTGCTTCCGCTGGTAGTTTTGTAACTTCAAACCTTCACTGCTGCCACGGGGTAGAAACAAACAGTGACTTCTCCCAGGAGCAATGAGCGAGTTCATAGTTTACACAGCACTTTAGCACATTTTAGATGTGCTATGCTGGTCCTGACGCTGCTGTCCCTTTGACAGCAGGCAGAGCCTGCAGCTGTGCCTGCCTTGCCATGAGCCTGCAGACCTCTCCTCCTGGTCTTATGTAGTGGTGAGGATGAGCAGACACACCTTCTCCAGCCACCAAGGCCACCATGCCTGCTAGGAAATAGAGATGGGGTGACACTGCTATCTAAACTCCCCAAGAAGGGTCCATGAAAGACAACAGAGAGGCCAACTTGCTGCTGCTTTTTTGGGTTTTGTAGAGGGATCCAAAGGCTCATTGTGATTCTGGAGGAAGTAGAAGCATTATTACCCACCAAATTTGAATTTCACCTGGGGAGACAGTGCACCCATGTGCAGAACAGGTCACAGGCAGACGGTGGGCTTAAGGCAAGCCAGCATAGTTGGACTTGCTTAGAAATCTGAGCAGCAGCAAGGCCAGGTATTGGACCTTGATTGCCAGCAGCACTGTAAATGCAACAGGGCCTTGCTGTCATTGGAATCACACACGTAGGACATGTGGCACAAACACAGCCTTTTTGGAGTCACATTTCAGAGAGGAGACACTGTGGGTAAGCCCTCAACTCATTTGATGATCATCTACCCCACAGAAAAGTGGCCTTTTTTTGTTTGTATGTTTGGGGTTTTTTTGTTTTGGGTTTTTTTTTTTTTAAATTTATTTTATTTTTTTGTAAATAAATGTAAGCTTTGGCTGTTGCTGTTTTCTTCCAAACCTGCCTGTTTGACAGAGTTGGTTTGCTACATGTCCTGTGCTTTTCATTGTGCTCTCAGGTAACACTTGCTTTGTCGAACAACTGCAAACCCTAAAACTTACACATGTCCCCAAGTAAGCAAACACATTGGAGAAAAAAAATAATAAAAGAGGGAGTTAGGATTTAGGCTGGACTTAACTTGGTTTTGTATTAAGAGCTGTGGCGTTGTCCATTTGAAGGCTCTGTGGGTATTTTTTTTCCCCTAGAGAAGTTAACTCGGCTTTATTTTAAAAATAAAAGTTAAAAAATGGTTTTACAATGTGTTACTATAGTTTGGCCCAAAACTCATCAGAACTGTCAGAGAGAGAGAGATGAGGCCAATGGATTTTTAGTGTTTGCTTGGGAAAGGAGAGAAGCAGAGCACGTGTCGGTTCCACTGCCAAGGTCGCAGCAAGCAGTGTCACATGGTAGTAGTTGCAGTCAGGTGGAAAGTCTTAGCTGTACCTGAGCTGGCCTGAAGGAGGACTGGCTCTAGGTCCGTGTCACTTCCTTTCTTCACTTGGATCTGCCGGCATAACCACCTGGGTCATCGCTCCCTAATGATGTTTGGGAAGGTGATCTGGGTCCAGATAAGCCTTTGTGACTGCGCCTGCAAGCTGGTCCCTGTCAGTCTGACAGAATGAGGTTAGGGAGCCGCCACAGACGTAGGCAGGGAAGAGGGTGTGGTTCTCAGTCGGAGGTTACCCTTGTAACACAGCTCTGCTGCAGCCAGGGTGGTGTACCGTGCACAGCAGTGTGGAGTGAGAGCTGTGAAGGTACAGGGAACTCTTCTCTGGGCAGCCTGAACAGGGCAAGACTGGCACCGGCGTTACTGTGCTCTCGTAACAGGCTGCTTAACACCTCTGTGTGCTAAGAGAGAGCGCGCCCTCACCAGTGGCAAATTGTTTCCTGAAGCTCTGGTGCCAGTCTAGGTTATTTGGCCTTTTGCTTGATTTTGTAGGTAACCTTGGTAGCTTTTACAACTAACCATGGTGGCTTTTACTGGGCACTGCAGCCTCTAAACCAGTTCACATCTGAAATTCTCAGACCTGCTTCTTGTTACGTGATTCACAGTGCACGCAGAAGGGCCCTTACCTCTGTGTCTGGGAAGCTGCAGTGCAGTGATACTGAATCCAGCTTTTTAGTATATGTGTCTGAATTACTTTGTCTCCTGAATTCAGGCAGGGGTTGTGGATCTGCTTGTAGCGTGCTGCTGCTACCACTCTTTGTCCTTTGGATTGCAGGATCTGGATAGGTGCTGAGGGTCTAGTGTGTGATTCATGTAAAGGAAAGAAAGCAAACCAAATTCTGTCCATTTTCCAGAGGTAATAATTCTTTTTTTTCTTCTGCAGGGTTGCTTACCAAATGGCTCTCTTGAATAGAGGATTTGGTTTACCTTTAACCCATCTAAGCAATGCTGTGATCCAACGACAGTTCAGGTAACTTTCAAATTTTGCTTTTGTTTTCTTCAGAATGTTTCATGGTTGGAAGAGATGCTGTTGAGTTGATCAAGAATAAGATACAGCATTTGTAATTCAAAAGGGTAACATAATTTAAAAAAAAAAATCTTACAGTTGCCCTTTCATAGGTTGAAAAGTGAGCCCAGACTCTCCATTTGCAGGTTCCTGGCAGTCTGAACTCTGCATTTTCATGTGTGTGTAAGGAGGCTTTTAGGCCTTTGACAGCAACACATGGGCCTGCAAGTAGAAGTTGAAAGTGTCTGTTTCTTATGGAAGTGCAAAAAAGCCAACAGTGAGCCCTTGCTGATGCAGAGCCAATTACAGTGCTCAAAATTATTCAAGAATTTATCATTTATTTAGAACAAAAAAAATCTGAAAAATTACTTTCTCATACTTTAAGAGTGCCTATTTTGTTATTTTTTTCTTTTGTTTCTTGCCCCAGGCTCTAGGCATTTAAAGTTTTAAATTTATGGACTTCATATTTTACAATGCCTTGCACAAATCTTAGAACTTAATCCCACAGTACATTCCACCAATTTGGGGAGTCTCTAACTCTTTGAAGGGTCAGGGCTTCAGTTTAAAGGATGAGAGTAGTCATTCCCAGGACTGTGGTCTAGAGGGGGGATTAAGACATGCTTAGGGCTAGGTTGTGTGATAGTCCTGGGAGGTATCTCAAGGAGGTATCCAGGGCTTCCTGGCTTTCTCTTTAAGTGGGCTGCATGAGAGCATTGGCCAGTATACATTTAAAGCATATGTAAGTGACAATAGCAGGGAGGTGAAGTCCAGTCCGTAGAGGTGAGCAGGACTTCAGAAAACTTAATGGGGAGACCTTTTCTTTGTGCAGTATTCCTCCAAGACGGTGGCAGAAATGAAGAAAAAAGGGAAAGAAAAAGTTCTCCCAGTGCAGTTACTCTTGTCCAGTGGTTCCTGGACAGTCACATTTCTATCTGTTTGCTACTGCTGTGTTGTACACTTGGTCCCACCAAAGTTTTCCAGGCTCCTTCCTGTGACAACACCTCTCTTTTTTCAGCCTCCTCCCTTCTGCTTTCCCTGTTGTGCAGCCACAGATGGCAGGCAGAGGAGAGAGAGTGTGGTGTACTGCAGTCTGTGGGATGAGATGGGATGGGATGGGATAGGGTGATAGAGAGAGAGGAAAGCTAAAGTAGGCCTCTATTGTGGGAAACAGATCTTGAAAGGCAGTGCTTTACCTCTGGAGCAGTTGGACTAGTGCAGATTGACTCCGCTGGCCTTCTTCACCATATGTAAAAATTCCTGCTTCAACTGATGTCCATCCACACCACATTTGGTGTGCATGCTCGTCTTTCAGGTAGCTTTGCAAATACAGGCCTTTCCTATTTGAGAAGGGATGATGATCCCTATTTTCTTTACACACTTCTGAGAAGCAAGATGAATGGTTAGGTTGCTTCCATATGCTGTCACTGAGCAGTTCAGCTGGCAGCAGGTTGGCATTCCTGCAGCTCTGGCCAGCATGTCTCTAGTACCTCATTGCAAAGCAGTTGTTTAGCAGCAGAGAGCATCCTCCTGCTTTTCCAATGGTCTGTGTTTGGGTGTCCTTTGAAGACAAGCAACAAATCACTTGAGTTTGAGCTCACTGAATAAAAGAATAATGGTTTCTGTAAGGTAGTATGTTCCTGCTGTTCCCAAGAATATCCAGAGTCAGACCTAACAACTATTGTTAGTTGTATTGTATTGTGCAGTTTATTTATGTTGTTTCTTACTCCCACCAAGCAAGCATACAGAAGAGACTGTGTCTCTCTGGATTCCTTCCACATGGGGAAGGTAGTGGTCTCTTAGGTTCTAGTTGGGAATAGCTTAGCACAGCCACAGCAGGACCTTAGAGGTCTTACTGAGAACAAAATAAAATGTGAGAGTCACAGATTTCAGTGAAAGGAAGGTTGGTCATACAAGTGCTTGGTGCTGGGTACTGTGTGCAAGATTGAAAGAGCCTGACATGGGTCTTAGCTTCCTGCAGGCTGTTTGAAGCAGAAGTGAGCACATTTTTTTGCTTGTAGATTGAAGCTGGATCATCTGCAGTTGCTAAAAAGCCCATGATACGCAAGCCACTCTTGGTGCCATCTTTTAGTTGTGTTTCAGAGTAGAAAGGCTGTTCTATATTTGACATTTAGTGAAGAGTGTGCAAAGCCCAAAGTAGCATCTGGCTTTCAAAGAGCACAGTGAATGCAGTCAGTGTGTCACTCATATGGTATATATTCATTGCTGGCACCTTCCCAGTGGCTTGTGTAATGACAAGATTCTGTGCTTGGGTTTGCCTTTGCTCCCCAAAGATTGTTGAGGAGCTCTGTCTCTGATTCTCTCCTGTCTTTGGGCAGCATCACTGGAGCATGCAGAGCGATACAGAAACTGACCCGCGTGCGAGTGGTGGACAACAGCGCCTTGGGGAACACGCCGTACCACCGGCCGCCAAAATGTATCCACGTCTACAACAAGACTGGAGTTGGCAAAGTTGGAGATAAGATCCTTCTGGCTATCAAAGGGGAAAAGAAGAAGGCTTTAATTGTAGGGCACAAGATGCCTGGCCCCAACATGACGCCTAGATTTGATTCCAACAATGTGGTACTCATAGAAGATAGCGGAAACCCAATAGGGACTAGAATAAAAACACCAATACCCTATACACTGCGAAGAAGAGAAGGCGAGTTCTCCAAAATATTGGCCATTGCCCGCAACTTTGTATGAATGCTAAGAGGTCTTCAGCAGTCCTTTTGAATCCTTTCATACAGTAGCTGTTCCTTGAAATTGGTGAAACATGAAAAAGCTGATGTTCATCAAGAATATCTCATCCCTTTTAAGAATTTCAAGCAACTAATTTAAATATTGAAATAGTTTCTTTTTCTCCAAAAGAAGGTTGATTTATTTCACAGAACACCCTCAGTATGTTTGGGAAACAGTCTTTCACGCTTACTCCTCCTGTGGTGTTAATCTGGTCTGTTATAATTAAAATAAGAACATGAAAATCCTTGTGCTGTATTGCTTATGCTCTTTTTTCCCTATTTCTGCCTTTCCCAGTTCCCCAGGAGCAAGACTCAATCCCTGGCCCAATGATACTGGGGGTCTGCAAAATGGATTCACAAGTAATAGAGTAGGAGAGATACATAATGAATTATGGGTGCTTTGGGCACATTCAGTAAAAAGACTGGTTTCTGTCTTTGCCCAAGAGAAGTATTGAGGAACAGCTAGAATCAGGAGGGCACGGTGGCCCGCAACATCCGTCAGGGGTGTGTGCTTGACCCGGGCGTACCAGAGACTAGGGAGCAGAAGTAGGAAGGGAGCTGAAGGGGGAGCCAAAGGGTGAGCTGGGATGCAGCCTGTGTTCTCCACCTGACCAACCCTGAAAATTGTGTTCTCAGATGAATGCAAGGGCTGGGTTCAGATTGAAAGGTCCACAGAAGGAAGCTTCCTTTTGGACTGCTTCTTGGGACCGTTGTCAGACATCATCTTTGCTGGGCTATTGGTGAGGTTGGCTGTTGTCCAGTTTCCTAAGCTTAGGCACAGCAATGGGCAAATGCTAGTCTGTTGGTTTCAGGGCTGGTTGGGATCCAGGAGCCACAGAGCTGCTTTTCTGTGGAGCTGAGCAGAGAAGCTTGGTGCTCTTGGCCAGTGAAGGGACATCAGTGCAGGGCACTCCTAGACACAGCAGTGCTGGGGAAGAGGGTGTAGGGGGTGCAGTCACCAGGAGTTAGGCCAGTTCCGCACAGGGTGGGTGGCAGTGGTGGCTGGCTGCTCCTTGCCCTTCTGCCTCTTCTTCCTGTTACGCTGGGAAAGCTCCTTACTTTGGCTCTGCATTGCCTCTGTGAAGAGCTAAAGAATGCAGTGCTGAGCTATTGCACACTCCAGTTACTCCTTGCAGATGGATCTGCCTCATGGTCCCCACTGTGAAACCCACATTGTCCCTGGAAGAAGTGAGCCCTGGATCCCCTCCAGGGATTACTTTGGAACTCCATTACTCCAGGTAACACACAAAACATTATACTATAGGTTTATTTCAATATTAACCTTTAAGTAATGGCACTGTCCCACTAAGTAAAACTTCCCTGTGAGCTCAGTTCTGTGGGAAAGCAGAATCATCTGCTCCTGGCAGCATGTTCCTTGTTTGCTGTTGTCCAGGGGCTGGGGAACGTTGGGTCTGCTGCTCCAAGTCCTCTGCACCCCATGGGCATTGCCTTTTAGCCCTGGCTTGCCTCCTCCATGGGTGTCTGCCCAGTGGCACAGCAGCAGAGCAGATGCTTGCCTGGTTGAAATCAGTGTTTCCAGTCAATCTGAGTGCAGTCAACTTCCAGGAGGAACTCTGTGTGCTCAGAGATGTTTATGCTGTTTTTCTAAGTGGGACAGTGAACAAACTCTGCGTGGCAGTCAGAGCGAAAAGTGTGACTGGCTTCCCTCCCTTGGGTGGGGTTTGCTTTGGTGTCACAAGGGCATGGCACAGCCTGACATCTCAGACATTGTCCATTGCCTTTTTTTCATGGTTAGATTCATTTCTGGATCATATTTGGAGTAAAAAAAAGGGTATATGCTTTTATGCATTTTTAGGGAAAGTGTTTATGCTACTCAATTGCTCTGAGGTCTTGAAATAGAAAACCTTCTGCAACTTTTGAAACTCCTCCAACCCTGATAAACACATAAATACTTCTATAATTTTTTAATAAATCATAAGCCAGTTGACAGGTCAGTCCCAGCCTTCCTGCAAACAGAAAGAGCTCAGTCTTTCTTAATGTAAATGCTTTTGAAAACAGAAGAGGAAGCTGCCTTCCACTAACACAGTGCTGGAGAATAGAATTCAAAGTAGCACTTTGGGGGATTTTGTTTCTGAGCACAGTCTGTGGGTAGAGCCAAAGCAGGGTTCACCCCAGCTGAGTACCTCATTCCTGCCTAGCCTGGTTTATAACTTGTCTGAAGGGACACTTGACTGTGAGATTTTTGCTTGACAACAACTCCAGCCTCAAAGCATCAACCAGCAGGACCTGGGCGCCTGCAAACAATCCTTGTTTTTCTTGTCCTGACCATAGGGGCTATGAATCTCTCATGGGATGCCAGACCCTGCTGTTTGGATATTAAACATTTCACATAATGTTTGCTAATAACTTTCCAGCATTTTGCTGAGGAAGAGGTCATGGGGAGAGGGCACGAGAGGAAGCGGGCAAGACAATGCAGCATACTTGAGATTAAAATGTGAAGTGATGCTTTAGTTCTAAGTAAACTGATACGTGTGGAACTAAATCCTTAATCTCAGAGCTTAATAAGCAGACATGCAGACAGCTAAGCTAAGCATATCCCATAGTGCGTCTCCTGCAGTTTTTACCTGTCTTCCCTGATGAGGAATATAGTCTCAGCAGAAATCCTTGGCCTATGTTGACAGCTCTGTGCTTGGCAAATTCCAGGTGCTGCCTGTAGCAGTATCTCTCTGAGAGGAAAGGGTCTGGCTTGTGGATGAGCCCAGAGCCTGCTGCCAGCCATCCCACTGATGTGGGCCCTGCCATGGTTGCAGGATGGTGGGCCCCTGCTGCTCTGGTGGCAGAGCCTGTGCAGGCAGGGGCAGGTGGATGGGGCCTTGCCCAGGCTGATGTGGGTTCTCCAGGCTCTCCATCTTTTCCTTTGAGCAGACCCTGCTCAAGGATCCTCATTTCCAAGTCCCCCCTTTTGTTTCAACACCTGGTTGCTCTCAACTTCCAGGCTGCACTCTGCTCTGTTCCTGAGTCTTCTGAGCAGTGAGCCAGTGCTGTCTTGGGAGCAGCTGCCGGGTTTCCTGGGCTCTGGCTTGGGGCATCCTTCTTTGGGATCCACTGAGGCTTAACTCTCTCCAAATAGGAGGCTTTTCCTTTTGCATCCACCCTACTAGGAAAGCAGATGTGATTTCCTCTCTGTGTAGCAGTTCTTCCTGCAGGTTCTTTTCTTAAAGGATGGCTACAGGCAGGTGGAATGATTCCCTCAGAGGAGGGAAGAAAAACTGCTGCTGCCAGAAGGTCACTCTATCCCTTGGTCCCTGTTTATTATTCCGCCATTAACATGCTTCTATATCATAAATTTAAAAGATTTCCAGGATGACACATGTTTAGGAAGAGTTCTCTCATCTCCTGGGCAGCTTCTGGGGGAGCTGCCACCTGCTGCAAAGGGAAGGTGAAGCCAGTGGCAGGGTCCTGGAGTCTTCTTGCCTCATTACAAATGTGCCCCCCCTTCAGTTCCAGCTGGGTCATTGGGCTAGTGTACATTCCCATGCATCTGGATATAGGATTTGCATCAGCTGAAGCTCCCAAGAGGATGCCTGTTTGCTGGTGATGGTGGGGACTTTGTGCCCAGACATTCTTCCATGGGAGTTGAGGAAGAGGTGTCTTTTTTTAGGACATCCTGCATGGGTAGGGAGAGATGGCTTTTGGGAAGATGCTTACTCATGAAAGCCATATGATGAGGCTGGGGTCTAGAAAAAGACAGGCAAGCACTGGGGATTTACTGGCCGTGAGAAGAGGTGTCCCTGAAAGGAAGTGAGCGAGACAGATTATCGTGGAAGGATGCAGCAGGGAGCTGATGTCTTCCATCTGCTTGGAGACTGAGGCTGGGAGACAGGCGGCCCCGTCTCGTGGCCCTGTGCCAGCAGGGTGGGACCCCAGAGCTGGGGGGGTGGCAGCTGGTGACTTTGGGGGCTGGGAGGANGCTGCACATCCCCGGGCGGGAGGCTAGATGGCAATGTGGGCGTGTGCCCGGCAGCCTGCCCCGTGCCCCGTGCCCGGCGGGGCCTCGGCCTGACCGGCGACACCGAATGTCCCCGGGTCAGCACGATCCCCGGCCGCCGGCCCGCTGCGGGGCAGCGCAGCGCAGCTCCGGCCGGTCGCGGGAAGGCTCTGGGGGGAGCGAGCCTGCCCTGCTCCCTCGGGAAAAGAGCCGGGGAGAGCCGGGCAATTCTGACTGCGTTACATCCCTGTCTCCACGGAAGGTTGCTGGGTAACCAGGGGCGTCAGGGTCTAGGAAGATCACTGGGAAGATCGGTGTGCAAAGCAGCATTCTGGGGCTGCGTGCCCCCGTGGTAGCGGGTTGGGAAGAGGAGGGACAGCAGCAGGATGCTGCTCAGGGTTTGCAGGGCGCTGCGAAACAGGAGTCAGGGTGGGCAGCAGGAGGCACAGCCTGGCTCTCTTGTGAAGCCCTGAGCTTCACACTCTCCTGATGCCACTCTCCTGGTGCAAAACAACCCCTCAGAATGCTTTGTCACTCCTTGCTAGGATCTTCCATCTGGAGGCAGATGCCAGATCTCCTCGCCTGAGGGAAAGGCATGCCGAGCCTCAGGTTTGCAGGCTGAGCAGCATTTTCCACCCAGCCGCACACAGAAGCGGTGGCAGGACCCTCAGCAGTGGCTGAGCCCTTCTGATGAGACAAGTGAGAGCTGTCATTTTTTAAAGTATCTGCATCTCATCTGAATGTGGCTGTGCTGTCTAGGATTGACATGACCCAGGAGGAGCAAAGAGGACAGGGAAAGAGCAGGACACTTCTTTATATCCTGCAGCTACTGTTCAAGACAGACAAGGGCAGGGGAAGAGTGTCCATCAGGGAAACTCAATGGGCTGGACACTTGTACTGGGAAACACAGAGGGGACAAAGGCGTGGGAGTGAGGGAAGGGGGATGGGGTTAGCACCGCTGGCAGGCCAGAGCCCCAGGGTTAAAGCTTGTGTGGTCACTGCCCAAAGGGCTCTCCCCTGAGTTTGTTAGCCCCAACTAGAGCCTTGCCCACTCATTTTCTGAGTAGTTTCTCCTGTTCTAGAGCATAAGAAATGGGG
>WEZZ01009923.1:14899-25673 GCA_013400585.1 Chloropsis cyanopogon
CCTGGTTGCTCTCAACTTCCAGGCTGCACTCTGCTCTGTTCCTGAGTCTTCTGAGCAGTGAGCCAGTGCTGTCTTGGGAGCAGCTGCCGGGTTTCCTGGGCTCTGGCTTGGGGCATCCTTCTTTGGGATCCACTGAGGCTTAACTCTCTCCAAATAGGAGGC
Source organism: Chloropsis cyanopogon (assembly GCA_013400585.1). NCBI lineage: Eukaryota > Metazoa > Chordata > Aves > Passeriformes > Irenidae > Chloropsis > Chloropsis cyanopogon. The sequence goes on from WEZZ01009923.1 coordinate 15,062, forward strand.
TTTTCCTTTTGCATCCACCCTACTAGGAAAGCAGATGTGATTTCCTCTCTGTGTAGCAGTTCTTCCTGCAGGTTCTTTTCTTAAAGGATGGCTACAGGCAGGTGGAATGATTCCCTCAGAGGAGGGAAGAAAAACTGCTGCTGCCAGAAGGTCACTCTATCCCTTGGTCCCTGTTTATTATTCCGCCATTAACATGCTTCTATATCATAAATTTAAAAAATTTCCAGGATGACACATGTTTAGGAAGAGTTCTCTCATCTCCTGGGCAGCTTCTGGGGGAGCTGCCACCTGCTGCAAAGGGAAGGTGAAGCCAGTGGCAGGGTCCTGGAGTCTTCTTGCCTCATTACAAATGTGCCCCCCCTTCAGTTCCACCTGGGTCATTGGGCTAGTGTACATTCCCATGCATCTGGATATAGGATTTGCATCAGCTGAAGCTCCCAAGAGGGTGCCTATTTGCTGGTGATGGTGGGGACTTTGTGCCCAGACATTCTTCCATGGGAGTTGAGGAAGAGGTGTCTTTTTTTAGGACATCCTGCATGGGTAGGGAGAGATGGCTTTTGGGAAGATGCTTACTCATGAAAGCCATATGATGAGGCTGGGGTCTAGAAAAAGACAGGCAAGCACTGGGGATTTACTGGCCGTGAGAAGAGGTGTCCCTGAAAGGAAGTGAGCGAGACAGATTATCGTGGAAGGATGCAGCAGGGAGCTGATGTCTTCCATCTGCTTGGAGACTGAGGCTGGGAGACAGGCGGCCCCGTCTCGTGGCCCTGTGCCAGCAGGGTGGGACCCCAGAGCTGGGGGGGTGGCAGCTGGTGACTTTGGGGGCTGGGAGGAGGGGGAGAGAGAGCTGAAACCTCAGTCGGACTGGGGACGATGCGGCCGGCGAGGCACGCCTCGCTCGGCTGGCAGGGCTGCGGGCGGTGAGCTGCACATCCCCGGGCGGGAGGCTAGATGGCAATGTGGGCGTGTGCCCGGCAGCCTGCCCCGTGCCCCGTGCCCGGCGGGGCCTCGGCCTGACCGGCGACACCGAATGTCCCCGGGTCAGCACGATCCCCGGCCGCCGGCCCGCTGCGGGGCAGCGCAGCGCAGCTCCGGCCGGTCGCGGGAAGGCTCTGGGGGGAGCGAGCCTGCCCTGCTCCCTCGGGAAAAGAGCCGGGGAGAGCCGGGCAATTCTGACTGCGTTACATCCCTGTCTCCACGGAAGGTTGCTGGGTAACCAGGGGCGTCAGGGTCTAGGAAGATCACTGGGAAGATCGGTGTGCAAAGCAGCATTCTGNTCCAGATCCCCGCGCCTGAGGGAAAGGCGTGCCGAGCCTCAGGTTTGCAGGTTGAGCAGCATTTTCCACCCAGCCGCACACAGGAGCAGTGGCAGGACCCTGCTGAGCCCTTCTGATGAGACAAGTGAGAGCTGTCATTTTTTAAAGTATCTGCATCTCATCTGAATGTGGCTGTGCTGTCTAGGATTGACATGACCCAGGAAGAGCAAAGAGGACAGGGAAACAGCAGGACACTTGTTTATATCCTGCAGCTACTGTTCAAGATAGACAAGGGCAGGGGAAGAGTGTCCATCAGGGAAACTCAATGGGCTGGACACTTGTACTGGGAAACACAGAGGGGACAAAGGCGTGGGAGTGAGGGAAGGGGGATGGGGTTAGCACCGCTGGCAGGCCAGAGCCCCAGGGTTAAAGCTTGTGTGGTCACTGCCCAAAGGGCTCTCCCCTGAGTTTGTTAGCCCCAACTAGAGCCTTGCCCACTCATTTTCTGAGTAGTTTCTCCTGTTCTACAGAATAAGAAATGGGGTGGTGAATGACACTGAATCTAGTCCGAGTGCTGTTGCAGTGGTGGAGCCTCAAGTGAGCATGCCACGCTGGTCAGCTCACCTCAGAACCTGTGAGGGATAGAGGATGGAAATTTTCCTAGGCCTGTTGCAGATGCACCCTCTAACCAGAAAATAGAATTGGAAAGCTCAGGAGTGTCTAGCCTGGAAAGAAGAAAGATTCATGAGGGCTCATGTCAGAAGGATAAAAAGAAGGATGTGGAGAAAACACATCAGACACATCCATTCACCCTCTCTGAGACTGCAGTAGAGGCAGTGTTCAATCAAACAGGCTGTCAGAAGAAATAAAAATACCTTTTCTTCATTTTTCCTTTCACGCAAAACACAAGATGCCTCATGAAGTTCATTGCTCCAGGGCTTCACTGCTTGACAGAGCTCAGAATGAATCTGGATGCTCACCTCCATGCTGGCTACAGTGACTGTGCTCAGTGTGAATAGTACACACACCCTCCCCAGGAGATTGGGAAGTGATGTGCCCAGTTATTGTGGCATAGACACCAAAGACAGGCTGTCCCTTGGGCCTTGGAAATATGAGCTTGCTTTGCAACTGTCTGAAGGCTGTGAACTCCATGAACCAAATGCAGTTCCTCAAAAATAAACATGGTACAACATGGCCCAAGGCAGAGCCTCTGAAGGACATCCAAGGTCACAAGGCTGTACCCCATATCCAGCTTGCTCTCTAGCTTAAATGAGCTGCTCTTCATAGCTATGGCTATGGATGTGAAGTGTGAGGGGCACTGGTGACTATTCCCTGAGGCCAAGGCCAGGACATGGACAAAAATGTCTTCCTCTGATGGCCCCCCGTTGTGACTATGGCACCCCAATGTGGTTTCCCATATCAGATACATATCTTGGGATTAAAAGATTTGTTGCTCTAGCTTGTAAAACTGGATGCTGACCATGGATGAGGTAAATCTTCCTCACATTTCTGGGGCAATATGATGATGCAGTGATTGGAAGGCATGGTGGTCCCTTCTTGGCTCCAAAATGAGTACTGTTTTGTGGATTGGGATGGCAGCAGTCAAACGTTAGGGGTGGCATGTACTGCTGGGGGGCATGTATCACCCTCTGCATGCAGTCAGGGGCTAGGAGGAGCTCAGGTGTTCCCTGATGCCCTGGTCCTGCTCACTCAAACAGGCACCACATGTTGGGATGGGTACAGTGGGGTGAGTGATGCCCAGCCCACTCTGATGGCACAGTCACAGCTCCCTGGAGGCACTGACAACAGCTGACCACCCTAGGTTCACCAGGATGGCAAAAGCTGAACAGACNTTATTGTGGCATAGACACCAAAGACAGGCTGTCCCTTGGGCCTTGGAAATATGAGCTTGCTTTGCAAGTGTCTGGAGGCTGTGAACTCCATGAACCAAATGCAGTTCCTCAAAAATAAACATGGTACAACATGGCCCAAGGCAGAGCCTCTGAAGGACATCCAAGGTCACAAGGCTGTACCCCATATCCAGCTTGCTCTCTAGCTTAAATGAGCTGCTCTTCATAGCTATGGCTATGGATGTGAAGTGTGAGGGGCACTGGTGACTATTCCCTGAGGCCAAGGCCAGGACATGGACAAAAATGTCTTCCTCTGATGGCCCCCAGTTGTGACTATGGCACCTCAATGTGGTTTCCCATATCAGATACATATCTTGGGATTAAAAGATTTGTTGCTCTAGCTTGTAAAACTGGATGCTGACCATGGATGAGGTAAATCTTCCTCACATTTCTGGGGCAATATGATGATGCAGTGATTGGAAGGCATGGTGGTCCCTTCTTGGCTCCAAAATGAGTACTGTTTTGTGGATTGGGATGGCAGCAGTCAAACGTTAGGGGTGGCATGTACTGCTGGGGGGCATGTATCACCCTCTGCATGCAGTCAGGGGCTAGGAGGAGCTCAGGTGTTCCCTGATGCCCTGGTCCTGCTCACTCAAACAGGCACCACATGTTGGGATGGGTACAGTGGGGTGAGTGATGCCCAGCCCACTCTGATGGCACAGTCACAGCTCCCTGGAGGCACTGACAACAGCTGACCACTCTAGGTTCACCAGGATGGCAAAAGCTGAACAGACCAGAATGTGTTTTTGACTCCTGTGCTTCAGGCCATCCCTAGGGGAGCCCTGCTGAGTGCCTTCAGGTGCTGCTTTGTCCTGACTTTTCACATTTGGCCCCGAACATCTACCTGGGATGCACGGGAGGCTTGGGCAGGTGGTACCCATCTCCAGTGCAGGAGGACCTATTGCTTCTGCAGGACAAGCTTTTGAGGTTTGTATTTGTGCTTGACTGGAGCAAAGACAATGGGGTTGTGCTGCCCAGCCACCTGAGCTTTACTCTAATCATGTTTACTTTCCTCTTCAGAACAATGCTCAAAGATTTCCTGTGGGTGTCTGGAGAAGGGTAGGAAAGGCTCCAGTTCACTGGCAGCAGAAAACTCTGCTTGGAGAAGTAGAAAGTGAGGAGAGGAAGTGGTAGGGTGGTAGATGTTATCTTTGCCATTGTTTCCTGAGCCTGATGCTTGGCTCTTGGACATTCTTCCAGAGGCTCTAGACAACTCCAGACGGCCTCCAATCCGTGTTTCACAATGCTAACATCTGTAAATAGCTGGTTTAACTGGCTTCACAAGCCCAACGCTTTGCCTCGGCTCTGCCTTGTGGAGGAGGAATAGGCTCCCAGGAAGCCTCACCTGCAGTGGGGTGGGCTGAGGACATGGGGACCTCCAGGGCATCAAATGCAGCCCTGCAGAGGCAGTTTCCTCATGAAGGCTTGACAGCTCAGGCAGTGGAACCTGGGAGAGAGGGAAGCCAGGCTGTTCTCCTGCCTGCAGGGGAGGATCTCCAAACTCCCATCGGGCTCTGTGGGGCGGGATCCACCCTTCCCTTAGTCCCAGTGCTCCCTTCACTGCTGGTGTCTCCACTTTGCCAGCCTGCCTTGCTTGCAGGAAAACTCAAGGGCAAAACGCTGCCAGTGCAGAGTGATGGCTGCCAGCCAGTACCTTGGGTTTCTGTGGGGAGGTGGACAAACCTTAAGCCTTTTAAGAATGGGGAAATACAGCATTAATGGGCTGTCCTGTCCAAATTTTGGGCCACCTGAGGCTGAGCTAAACTACTTTCTGCAACCTCCAGCTACTCCTTTGTGAGTGGTTGAAGGGTGGGGAAGAGCCCTGAGAAATCCTTGGCAGATGGCATCACAGGGCAGGGAGAGGAACTGTAGGGAGAGAGGTTCAAGTTGAGAGCAATGGGGCTGCAAAGCCTGGGAGGCATATGCTGGGGTGTTAGGGCAGGTGTTCTATGCTGCTCTGGTGCTGTGCAAAGGCTGAGTGCTGCTGAGATGTAAGGGGACTATCACCCCAAGGGATTCCAGAGTTGGTGCACAAGCTCTGTGTTTCCTGCACTTCAGCAGCCAGGCTTTTGCTGAGTGTGGGGACAAAAGATCCCACATGGATCCTGCTTTTTCCAAAATGGATTTGGNGTTGATGTGGGGGGGTGGGGGGGGGGGGGGGGTGGATAGGGGCTGTTTATCATGCCTAGGGATTATAGTTACCTAGTTTGTGGTAGGGATGCTACTGTGACCCTTTAAATGATAATATGCAGAACCAGACCAACAATTTGTGTGGTCCTTGGGGAATGTCTGAAGTACAGGCAGGCTAAGAGAGGTGCAGACCAGAGGTGCAGAGGTGCAGACCAGACCCAGGCTGCATTCATGGCTCCAAAAATCTGCCACTTTGTTATGGGGTGGTCAGTGGATTTTAGCGTGCACGTGAGGCTGGTGTTTGCCTTTCTCCACCTGTCAGCCCACCCCTTACCCTGGCTGCTGTCTTGTGCCCATCCCATTCAGCAATGAATACCCTCAAACCAGGCCCGAGCACTGGTGGGACAAGCCCATATATTTACCTAGTCCTCCCTGAACATCCCTCTCACCTCTGATTTCACCAGGCTGTGCCTCAAGCCCACCCTATTATTTCCCCCCTTCCAAATCACCTGTATTTAAGGGGCCATTCAGGCAATAAGCCAAGTCTGATGGTTCCTATGCCCTCCTCTTGAGATGCACCAGATTCCAAGACAACCTGAGGAAGGGGTCCCATTGCAGAGCATATACTAATGCATGTACTTTAGCCAGGGGTTCTCTGGTCCCAGGGAAGGCAGCAGGAGTGCTGTGCTGCAGTTCTGTCCCCACCAGTGCTGCAGACTCGCAGCAAGGCTCCCAGGTCTTAGCTGACTCAGTTTCACACACCTGGCACTGAATGTCAGGGGACAATAACTTACCCAGGGCTGACAATCTCCTCACCCTGGAGGCTGAGTTTATTGACCCACTACCTGTAAGGTAAGTGCTTACCTGGTGGTGTAAAGCAGCCCCCCAGCCCTGCCCAAGTTCTGCCTCCGAGCACTATTCACTGGCCTGCCTTTTTAATTAAGAAAATCCAGGAGTTTGAATGGGCTTTGGGTTGACTTTCTACCGAGTCTCAGCCTGGCTTGGGTGCTGGCCTCATAGGTGCTGAGATCTGTCGGGGCTGTGGCAGCCTGTGGCTCAGCTGCATTGAGACATCAAACCTGAGCCAAAAGCCCCTGGTGCCATGCAGAAGGGTTAACAGTCTGCTGGCTCCCTCTGTGCTCCAGAGAGCTTTGTTCATTGGAGTATTAAATTCCACAGCTGTAAATAATCTGCAGCAGGAGAGATTATCAAGGCCTTGGGAAGGAGCAGCTTTTATTAATAAGATCAGTTCTCCCTGCGAAGCATCACGTAGTCGCTCTCCACCCTTTCCTCGCTGTCTCACCAGGCATTGCCATGGTCCAGTGGCATAACTTTCCCACCTCCATCCTGTGCCACCCATCCTCCTGCCATGCTCCCTCTGTCCTGCTATTGCTGATCAGTAAATATGGCTCTTCACAGCCACCAGCAGTGCAGGCTAGAAATGCTCCCCACGCTACCTGAGATGTAATTGTGGTTTACGTGGTGGGTTCAGGGCTGGCCACATGGCCAGGCTGCTGCTAGCCAAGGTGGGAAGGTGGTGGGACACATCCTTGCTGGGACAGGAGTGTGGTACTTCTTGCCATCATGGCACCTGCCTCTGTGCCAGGCTGGAGGCTGCTCCACCCCTGACTCCTCCAGGGGTATGGCTGTGGGAGGTGCAGCATGCAGGGCCGGGATGTGGTTTTCCATGGCTGTCCCAGGAGCAGAAAACAGACCTAGTGGGTGCTCGAATGGAAAAACATTCCTGGTAGTTTAGAATTGTGTGGTTTGGTGTCTGGAGCTTTTCCCAGAGCATCCTTCGTGAAGGCAGGAAGATGCCCAGGGTGGACTAGGCTCTAGCTAGAAAACCAGCCTAAGAGAGGCTTTTCAGGATGGACACCAGGGCTTGGTGTCCTCCCAGTCCCCAGGGGATTCCTCACTTCTGTGTGAGGAAGAATCCCCTTGCTTAATTCTTCCTCAAACCCTACTCCCCCTCACAAATAATTTCTGGTCTTAACATTCCCAGCAGCGATGGACCCCCTCTGCCACCAGAGCTGAGAGCACAGCAGCTGAGATTGCAGCGGGACATCGGGCCTGGTGGTGATTCCCACCTGCAGGAGGTGGCTGTGGCTGCGTGGCTCCCCACTACACTGCACTAATCCACCTTGTGCAGGGCTCTGCTGAGCTTTCAGATTTCTTTTCTGGCAGAGCTAGAGAGTTAACATGAGGTCACTGTACCCCAAAACATCTGTAAGGTGTGCCCGGGNGCCCTGCTGAGCTTTCAGATTTCTTTTCTGGCAGAGCTAGAGAGTTAACAAGAGGTCACTCATGTACCCCAAAACATCTGTAAGGTATGCACAGGCATCTCCCTTCTCTGCTGGGAAAGGGATTGGTATTTGGGGAGCAGGAAAGTTTGAGGGGAAGGCATACCCCAGTTTGCACCAGGCTTTCAGGACCCTGTTAAGCATTGCCAAGAGCACCAGCCCCACAGTAAGGCCTCTGAGCACTGAGCTCACCCTGCCACTTTCCACTTCCCTGGCAAAGCTGCTGAGTTCAGAGCTAACCCTGAGGAGGCACATCTCCACCCCACCTCCCCCCATCACTCACCCAGGTCACTGCTCCTCCCCATATTCCCAAAGAAGTCTGTACCCCGCTGACCAAAGCATCACTTTTAATTAAAATGGTTCCCCTGCCATGCATGAGCTGAATGTCTCCGCTTATTCCCGCTGGGCTCCAGCCAGAGGGATGTGCGGGGGCAGAGTATCAGGTCAAAATCTCTCCAAACTGCAGCCAGAGAAAGTCAGGGCACAGAAAGCAGCGGATGGCTTCCAGTGAGCTCTCAGCAAGGGGGAGCTCTGCCCGAAGAAGGCCGGGGAATGAGACACGGCCTTTCTCCCTGCAGAGGCGTGCGGAGCTGTGGGTGCCCCGGGGAGGCCGGGAATGAATGCCGTGAGCAGGGATCACCAGCTCCCTGGGCGCGGCTGATGTTCCTGCAGGAGAATCAGGCCGGCAGCCATGCCCCATGCTTGGTGGGGTTTGGAGGGCTCTCTGCAAGGCCCTGAGAGGAGTGAGGGTGGGACCTCCACTGGGGTGTGTAAAATGGAGACGGGAGGCAGGTCACTAGGAGTGCACAAAGGGCTCCCTCCTAAATGGAGACAGGCTTTTCTGTCAAGTTGCAGGGCTTCATTTGGGTTACCTAGGAGATCACCTGGAGCAAGGGCTTCCTGCTCCAAGGTGGCTTAGCTCTCAAGAAAAACACCTTCACCTCCCCTTGTCCTCAGTGTACTCAGACATGCAGCAGGCTTAGCGCTGAGCAATGGGAATTGCCAGGGTGTGGCACTCTCCCATGAGTGTGTCCCCTATCCCGACTGGGGTGGGACACGTGCCACACATGGTCACTGTGACCCTCACACCTCACATGTGGATGCAACAAGTGGGCACCCTGTGGGGTTGGTGGTGTGCAAATAACGATGTTTTACTCTAGCCCCTGCAGAGACCTCAACCCTTGTGCTTTGGAAAGTAGAAATTTATCCTTCTGGCAGGAGGTGAGTGAAGCCAGAGAGGAGCAGGGAAAAGGCCTTGCTGTGCAGTAAGGAGAACTCTCTGTGGGGCTTGAAACCCATATGGATGTTCTTAGAAGCCCTGATCTGTTGGGGCATTTTTATAGCTGCCCCCGCTGTCACGTGCTGCCATAGAGCAAGAGGTCTTGTACACTCATATGAGCCTGTGGCAGTAAATTGGAATTCTTTTCCTCCTGGACATGCTGGGCTGAATCCATGGGCACTTAGGGAAACTGCTGGGACACGTGTGTGCTGCTTTATTAAAGTATGCAGCATTTCACCCCTGCGTGGCGGGTGGCAGGAGTCAGGCACTGCGAGGTTTCTCCCTGCTCCTGTCAGCTTTGCTCTGCTAAGAGACCCTGCGTGCTCCCTCCCATCCCCATTCCCATCCCCATCCCCGTCCCGCTCCGCGTCCCTGCAAGGCGGGAGGCGGCCACAGGGTGTCAGGCGGGTGCCGGGCTGCCTTGCACGGAGCCGGGATGCGGGACCGCCGGCTGCCGCCCCAGGGACCGGCCATCCCGGGGGGCACGCCTCGGAAAACTGCAAGTGAGGGGCAGGGCTTGCTGTCACCGACACCCCTGAGCGCGCCTCTCTCCAGGGAAAGGATGGCTTCTGTTCCTTTTCCCACGTGGGGAGGGAGATATGTTTTCCAGGTGCCGTGTGAGTTTTGCCTGGTCTTTCAGAGGAGGGAGGGGAACGCTGGTGGTCTCCCGTGCGGAGCACCCCAGGTGAGACGAGTTGTGTTGGGCCTCAGCGTCTGGCTGCGGAACGCAAAGGAAGGCGGCACGACGAGGGAACAAAGGGCCTCGGATAGCAGCACTAGCGAGCGAGGAGTGTTGGCAAACACGGCTGCCATTGCTCAGGGAGGAAAGCAGCTGAGCAAGGGCGTGGGGAGACACTGAGCTCAAGGGGCTGTGGGTTCCCAGCAGGAAAAGGGGATCAGGAGGTTCGCGGTACTGAATCTCCCTTGGCAGGCACCTGCTGGACCTTGAATCGAGTTCAGTTGTGCTTCTCCCAGCTCTCTGCTTTGTGACTGCGCTGAGCGTGGGGGGGAACCCGTTTTTCCCACTGCATTTTCATGGTGGAGGCGGGGGAGCTGGTGCAGAGAGCGAGCAGGCTGGGGAGGATGCACCAGTGAGTGACGTGTGATGCTGGAGCGAGCAGTGGCCCAGCCTCGCTCAGGTGCAGCTCTCCGTGCTGCGCCTCACGTACAGAGACGCTGTCTATCCTCCAGCTATTTACCACCAGCTCATTTTGCAAACTCTGCACTCACAAGACTTTTTTTTTCCTCTCTCCCTCCCTACTTCCCTCCCTCCCTCTCTCTGTTCCCTGTAGAGATGCTCAGTGTTCCCCATTCAGCTTCAAGCACAAGGTCTCACACCTGCACAGGCACTGCACACGCTGACCTGCCTGCAGGTTCTGTTGGGCCTGTCCAAATTCACCCTCTTCCCTTTCTCCCACTTCACCGAGGCTTTCGTCCCGGTGGGGTGAACAAAGAGGGAGGCTGGTGTGGGCTGAAATGCTTCCAGGGGGGACACCTGGCCAGAGAGCTTGCTGCTCCTGTTCATGCACCCATGAGCCTGGAGGTCTGGCCCCTGCTGCCCTGCAAGGCTGCTCGCTTCCCACTGGGGTGTGGGGTTGCCATATTTACTGACTGGGATAACTATCCTTTGTTAGGGAAGGAGAGGAAGGAAGGAGAGGAAGGAAAGGAAAGGAAAGGAAGGGAAGGGAAGGGAAGGAAGGAAGGAAGGAAGGAAGGAAGGAAGGAAGGAAGGAA
>WEZZ01009923.1:26777-42088 GCA_013400585.1 Chloropsis cyanopogon
TCCCCGCGCCCCGGCGGCCCCCGAGCCGAGCCCGCCTCGGGGCGAGCGGGACCGCGCAGGTTTTACGCCGGACTGCCACCGCGACTTCGGGCCCTGGCGTGCTCCAGCGCTACTCTCCACGAGCCCCTCGGTGCCCTGTTGGCGCTGCCAGGGTGGGGGTGCTGGGAGCAGGCTGGGCTTTGGGGGCACAGCCGCCTCGGGCAGTGAACAAAGTCCCCGCTCCCTGCTGCCCGTTTCCGTGCCCGGCCTCGCAGGGCAGTGCCGGGGCATCCTCTTCTTCTGCAGCTTCTTTGTGCCCTGGCGCATGTTCACAGCCCCATATCCTGCTCTCCAATGACCCAGCACTTGCATCAGAGATCCCCTTTGGTGGGGAAAGTCAGGAGAAGAAGCTGAGTAACTCCCTGATATTTGCTGGCAGAGGCAGGAAGCGAGGTCTGCTTGGTGCTTTGATATAAGGAGAGGAAAAGCCCTTTTATTTTTTTTTGTTCGTTTCTGAGGCCTCCGAGGCTCACCTGGGACTTTACGTGTTGGTTGTTTCCAGCTGGATCTGGGATTTCCCACTGTAGGGACCAGGACAATAGCTTCGCTGGCACAGCTGTGGGACGGGTGACTGAGCAGAAGTGACTGCGCACAGCCCCAGAGCTTCCCTCTCCCCCCGGGGCGGGTGTGGATCATGCCTGCAGTGCACCACGAACCAGCCCTTGCTGTTCCCAGGAGGCAGTGAGCTGGGGCAATCCCTGCTTTCTTAGCCACCCTGCTCATTCTGTCACACGGGGAATGAAATTTCCTTCAGAGGCAGCTTTGTCTGCCTGCATTGGTGAGGTTTCCTTCTGGGGAGCGTTGGAGGTGCAGAGCTACTCATGGGGAGCTCTGGATGAGACTCCAAGAGAGGTGCTTCTCCAGGAGAGAAGGTCTAACATGGCTTTTCCAAATAGCATGGAAATGGAACTGTTTGGACACCAGTTCAGGCACATTGGTCTTGCTCTAGCCTGGATGATCACACCTGCCTGACCTAAATCCCACAGTGGTTTCAGCAGGACACAGGGCTTTTCATCACCCCTTGTCTGAACCAGTTAGGTAGGATTGCTGTGTGCTGGGAGGTGGTTACTCCAAAGGAGTCCGTGCTTCACTGGCTTCCTAGATCCTGCACGATCCTTCATCCAGAGAGCAGGCAAGAGAGCTCTCCATCCAGTGGAGTGAGGTGCCCGTGGGGCCACAAGGGGATGCAGGAGGAGGACAAGACAGCCTATAGTGATACAGATGCTTCCACATTGTGATGGGCAGGAGGTCCCTGCCTGATTTTGCACTTTTCAGCACCCCCAAGCCACTGGCATCACAGGCCTCAATGGGGCTCAAGCCCAGGGAGGACAAGGGCACACCTTGCCACCCCATGTTAGCCTGGCTCGAGGAAAGAAGAGCATCTAAACTCCAGATGAAGCATGGAGAAGAGCCTGGCTGCTCAGCTGAGCCTGCAGTTTCTCACCTCCTCCCTGTGACCAGCATTAGTTCTCACTGCTTGGCTGCCAGGAACTCAAACGGTGCCTTGCTCGGACGAGCTGTCAATCCAGGGATTTTTGTTTTCATATTAAACCAGCTAAGTATTCAGAATCAGTTCCAGCTACCACCACGGGGAAAGCTACTCCAAGATACATAAATCCCTGCCAAACCTGCCTGTGCTACCTCTGAGGCAGCAGTGCCACTGCTCCGTGGTGCTGCCGGGAGTGGGAGTTTGGCAGGGCTCCAACCCACCGTCCGGCACTCACACAGCGTGTGAGGATCTCTCTGCAGACCTGCCAGCCAGCACACCCGGAGCTTGCCCTGATACCCCTTTGCTGAGGGGCCTCCAAACGCCTGCCCAGATCCCTGTCCTCAGGAAGCGGTTGGAAAGGAGGGAATAATGCCTGCCCTCAGGCTCAGGTGGAGGAGAGCAGCATGGGGGAGCTGGTGTGCAACCCACCATCCTGTGCTCAGGTGCCTGTGGCTGTGGGAGAGACCCTCTCCACATCCCTGCATGGGGCAGGATGAGCCCTGGCCGTGTAGGACAGCCACACTGAGGCCATTTGCTTTGTGCCTGGCACTTTGTCTCGCTGGGTTTTCCCCATGTGGTTTGCGGGACCTGGAGCTTGTTGGCCTGCCGGGCACACCACACAGCATGTCCCTTTTTCAGGGTGAGCTTGTCTGGCTCTCCCAGTCCTGTTTTGGGAAACAGGGATCAGGGGAGTACGCCCTGCCGGGCACGTAGGCCATCCCTGGGTAATGACTCTGAGTGTTTGGCCATCTGATGTAATGAACTAATTAGGAATTTGCTGTCACCACAGCTGGACTCACCTGGCTTGTATGCTACAGCCGGGTGATTCTCGCTCCGTGTGACAGCCCTCCAGCCTCACGGGGCACCAGGAATAGCAGTGGGGGGATCACATGGCCACCCTGGCTGTCCTCCCCTGCACTGTGACAGCCTCCTGGCAGCCACGCGTGCAAGCGTCATGAGGTGGCTTCGGTGGCTGTGGAGGAACGTGCTCCTCCTTGCCAGCCCCTGGGACAGGCAGGTGACGTGTCTGCTGATGTGCCGGCAGCACACGTGGCCAGGGCTCAGCCCAGGCAGCAGGCAGCAGTGGTCGTGGCACCCTTCCTCTTGGGGATTCAACAAAGATAGCCAAGGGCACTGAGGTGACCAAATGCCTTTGGAAATTTCTCCCTGGTACTTTGCAAGGATCCTCGTGCCAGGCAAAGAGCTGAGCAGGGCAGACCTGTGCTCCCTCCAGAAGGGAAACATCCTGCTGCCTGTCCAGGCATGGCACTCTGCTTGTACTGCCCCTGTGGAGCCAGCAGCTGTGAGGTGGGGTAGGCACAACATACAAGGACTCCGCTTCCCAAGTAACTCACAATTGAGTGCTGATGAATGATTTTCATACCTGTCCAGGTGCACAGGTTGCACACTGGGCCTTCAGTGTTGGTGCTAGCTCAGGGCATGTCAGCATCACTGGGTGTTCCCCCAGGGAACCCCTGGAAAGAGCCCACTCCCAGCATGTGCCAAGGGCCAGTCTCCGTGAGTGGACGTGCTGAGAAGCACCATGGTGACCATGAAGGTGGGGGGTCCTGGGGAAGGCATGCTGGGCATAAGCAGAAATCAGCCACAGCTGCTGGAAGAGCCTTGGAGAGGAAAAGGATTCAGCCCACGGAAAATGAATTATTGTTGACGTTCACTGAACATTTGTTTAGATTAAGCAATACGGCTCCAAGTTTCTCAGTGGGGAGCCAGTCACCACTGCACTTACTGGGTGTTTTTTGGTGTGGCTGTTCATGGCACTGGCCAAGGGACCGAGTGGTGGTGGGGAGAGCTGACCCCACCCTTGGAAGCCTCCTCCTCTGCACCACACCATCTTTCCCTGGTTTCTCCTCAGCCAGAGAGCTGAGGCCATGGTGGTTTTCCTTTCCAGAAGGGGATGCTGTGGGTGATGCCCTGTCCCAGAGGGCACATACAGCATTTGCAAAGAGGCCGTCGTGAGGCATCTGGTGCAAGGACCTGCCAAACCTTCCTGTGGGTGCTGGAGATATGGAGGTGACAGGCAGCCTTGTCCCAGCTCGGTCCCAGCCCTGCTGGGATGGTGACACTGGGGTCCCTGCAGTCATTAGAGCATCAACTGTTCCACCAACTTTCAAATGCAGAGTTTAGGAAAGGCTGTGGCTGGGGACTGTGAGCTACTCTCCGCTGGCACCAACACCTTGTAGCAGTCGTATGTGTGGCTCTGCCAGCTGGGCATGCAAAAATACCTTAGAGGCATGGAATAAAACGTATTTATTTCTTAGAAATCTGTATAAATTGGAACCATCTCCCAGCAAGAAGTGCCGAGTTTGGTTTCCCGATGTAAAGTGGCAGCTACAATGGAGAAAAAGACAAAAAAAGGCTGGACCACCCACTGTCAGGGGAGAGAGTGCCCTGGGCCCCCGGGGTGCTTGGAGGGGGAACCATCTGGGCCCTAGGGTCTCTGCAGGTGGGACGCCTGCTGCCTGCAAATGTGGGGAAGCCTTCCTGCAATCCTCCACAAACCCAAGAGAGCCACCTTAAGAGCTCTGCCTCCATAGGACCAAACGGGATCCGCCAGGCGTTTCATATACCATATTCTATAGCCAAGGAGGCCTTAACAAAGAGCCGTACGCTCTCACGTTTCGCTTCAGGCTTCTCCCTGCTGCAGCTGGAGCTGAGTTTTTAAAAATCTTTGTGTCATTATTTCGTTCCTCTTTTGATTCAGCCATCGAGGGACAAGGAGATGCCAAACGAAAAGAATGGGCATTTAAACAGAACTAGATTGAAGAGGCAGTGTGTGCGCTGAACAACAAGTCTTTTTACATTTCATATGATCTTATACATGGGCTCCATTCAGTATATTTCCCCTCTGTTTCATCTGAATGTACAGAATTAGCCATTCACATCCTCTGGAATTACGGCTCTTTAACATTTCCATTCTGAGCTGCCTCCATATTTTGGGGGTTGGGAGTGTTATTAGCTCAGCTGGGGAAGCACAAGCTGGGGTCAGAGTTGGTCTTGCAGGCTGGAAATGAGCTTTTTCTTTTTTTGGAAAGTGCAAGATTTGGTGCATGACGACTCTGGTCAGAAAGATATACGACCATACACAGTAATGTGTATGTGCTAGAACATGCATGGATCTGATTTCAGTGGAGGGGGTCTTTTTCACATTAATCCCAGTGAAGTTATTTCTTCAGACAGAAAAGCGAGCCTCGGTTTTGGGATGCGGGGTGAGCTCCTCGATCGCCTGAGGTCGCACGCGTGGCCGTGTCCTTGTGCGTGGCTGCTGCCTCGTTGTCTTTTTGAAAGACAAATATCAAAAACAAATATTTACTGTGCTATTTACTAAAGCTCCCTGGATACTGATACAAATTTAGAAGAGTTGGCCCAGAAAACTCATTCAAACTGAGTTAGAGGCACAAGAGGAAAACCATGAGGGATGTGTGCGTGCAGCTAATTCTGCTGAACAGCTCTGGACCTGGCTCGGCTGCCCCGAGTGAGGATGGGACTGTGCAGTGGCATTGGTGCATCCTGCAGCCTACGCTGCCTTCCCTGAGAGTCCTGCAGCATTCCTGTGGTGTTACTTACACACATCATCAGAATGAAGAAGGCTGGCTTGGAAGTGTTTGTCTTGTGAATCTGCCTTTTTTCAGCTTTACTTGTCTGCTGGCACACCTAAGCCAGTGTCCTCTTTGGGGGTGTTCCCCCTTTCCCCAGCACTTACATACAGGAGGGTTTATTGCCAGACAGCTGGGGTGTCCAAGAGGGAACAATCTGCAGAGAGGAGAGAGAGTATCCCGCCGAGTGTCTGCGTGCTGCAGAGAGGTGCGTCCCTTGGGGGACCTGCAGGCTGTGGATTGAGTGGTCTGCAGGAACCAACATCCCAGACGGAAGTCTCTGCCTCCTCTGCCACTCTTTCTTTGCTATATATTTAACTTTTTCTATCTATGGCTCCTGCATCATCATTTCCTCAGGCCACTTCATCTGGTTGTTGTGGAAATGAGGACGAGGTGGCAAACAACAAACATGGGCCCCCAACAGGGCAAATAAACCCAGCAAGGTCGAGTGTGACTCAGAATGGCAGCAAGGCTCCCATTTTCCCCCTCACCTGGCTTTCTGTGAGACAAGGTTTAGCTGCTCCTCAAGGGCAGGAGCACAGACCTGGGGGCTGCAACATCATGCTCTGCAGGGTGTTGTTGCCAGCTGACTTCACTTTAATACACAGCATCTGCTCGAGAGGGTTCACCTGAGCCAGGCACAAATCCCAAGTCCCCGGCTGACCACCCCTGAGCCGGTCAGACACAACCAGGTTGCAGGCTTTCCCCGAGATCCCTTCAGTCACAGCCCCCTGCCTTAATTTAACCTGGTTATTTATACCTTTTCCTGTGTGTGTTTAATTATAGCAAAACCTGGCAATACCGCTGTGCTTAACGGTCTGTTGGCATTTCCATTATGAGCCCAGACTGGAAGGGATTATATAGCCTGAGTGTTTGAACTGAGCCTCAGACAGAGACTTGGCATAGACTTGCAACCCAAATACAGAGATTTCCAATTGGCTAATGGCAGTTTTGAAAAGGGAACATTTTTTACATGCTTAGGCCCTGCCATTTGCTTAAGCTGCCTTCCTCTGTTTTAAACTCAGCGAGCAAGGAGTCGTAATTCAGCCTGTTACAGCAGTGACTCATGTTCATTGCACAGTGATGCCATAACCAGCCAAGGCAAGGCCTTCTGCCTTAAGAGGAATTACACACAGAGAGATGACTGGGCAAAGTCAGCTCTTTCACTCACCGGGGTCACACCATCTGTGCATCCTAACTGCAGCTGCCATGGCCAGCATGAGCTGTCTGACCACATCCCAGGCTCTGCAGTGGAGACACCTGATGTCACCAAGATGTCCTGGACTTCATGAGCAGCCAGTAGCACTTATAGGGCATCAGTTGTTTCATCCTCAAGCAGACGAATCAAACAGGGTGGCTTGGTCAAGTCCTAAAAATGCTTTTTGTCCCCATCAGCTCTATGGGGAGTCGGGGCGGCAGTGTCCACAGCAGGGATAGTCTACTGGGACCAGTCACACTTGCTGGGAATCTAGAGGAGCTCCCATGGTGGGATGTGGTCCATCCATCTATCTCCACGAGATTATTCTCTAACAGCATGCAAGATAGAGCAAGGGCAGGCAAAAAGCCATGTCTTCTTTTAATGCACAGGAGTCTTTGACACAGAAGAACCAAGTGATTTACCCATGGTGTCCCAGTAGGTCAAAGAAAGTCTTCCCTGGGAGCAAACCTAGATCTGCACAGCACACTGACGCCTCTGTAGGGCCTCTCCTCCTTCTGAATGCATTAAGTAAGCAAGTTGATATAACAAGCAAGAGAATATCATGTTTTGGGAAGAGTTAAAAGTCAAGACACCAGCAAAGAAAACTAGCTAGTAAATGAAGAGAAGCTTATAGCAAAGACCATGTTTTGCAAACAGTTTTCTCTCCAGAAAGCTTGCTTTTGACCCTGGTGGAAGGTGTTCTGTGCCTGTGTCCAATGGAGAGATGATCCATCCATTGCTGTCTCCAATCTCTTGCCTGTTGGAACCTGAGTGGAAGGAGGTGAATACCAAACCCTGTACTGAGCTGGAGGAGAAGCATCAAGGCCCCAAGCTGCTGTGTTTGCAGCTCATACCTAGAGGGGTGCTGTGCAAGGTGCCCTGGCTGCTGCTGCCCGTGAGCTGGGGCTGCCCTTCATTCCCCATCTCAGGGGTACCGGAGTTGGGTGAGCTCACCCAGCCTGTGCTAGGTGGCTGCACCCCCTGACCTGGGAAGGGCTGGTGGGGACTGGACAGAGGAGACAGCTCTGTTCCCATCAGGGCTGTCACCATGGGAACATTAGGGACCGAGGCCATTTATGGCTGGTTGTAAACCCTGACTCTGACAGCAAAGCCTTTCTTCGCCTTTTCCTCTGGACTTGGCCCTGGCTGTCTCAGAGAAAGCAGGCTCGAATTCTACCTCCGGCTGGCTCTGCACACACATCCCCTGGCACCGAGCGCTGGCCCGCTGCGTGGGAGCTGCTCGAGCTCAGCAAAGTGTCCTGGCTGTCTCTCCCAGACAAAGTGGAGCAGACGCCTGAGGTTGCTGAGCATCACAGGTCTGACAGTTCTGCAGGCACCTGTGGGTATGCAGGGAGAGAGAAATGGTGGGTTAGCAGTGCCACTGCCCCTTGGAGGAGCTCTCAGATCAATTTGTGAAGCAGATGATCTCTGTTAAAGTCTAGCTCCCCTCGCCAGATTCCCAGCTTTGAGGCTGGAAAGGCTCATCTTTCGGCTTGGCCAAAACTGGAAGTGCTGTGGTGAAAAGATGGAGAAACAGCTGGCAGGAGCCAGCCTGTGGAGGAGAAGTTGAGGGCAGAAGGACTTCAGCAGCCAAATCTCATCTGATCCTTCTTCTGATGCCAAAGGCTCCTGTGAAAGCCACTTGGGTTGTGCAGTTCCTGAGGACTACCCCAGCTTGGGTGCCTGCCCAGCCTTCCTCTAGAGAGAGAGAGAGGTCAAAACACAGACCTGGTATCAATGCTGCTTTGTCTCCTGGGAGCTGCAGTCCAGGTAGCTCATGACTGTCTTGTCCTTTTGCAGGCTCAGCACCCTAGCTGGACCACTGATCCCAGCCTGTGCCACAAGGCCCTGCTAACAAAATGTGGTGGCATGACCATGGTGCTGAATGGGAATCTCCATGGCAGGGGAGAGTCTGGCAGGGCAGGACCTGGGGAGCAGGAGGCAGCCCTTGTTCTTCACAGTGAAGGCCTGGGGGAGGGAGGGCATTTTGCCAGACTGCCTGGCTGTCAGGAGTTCAGGTTTGTGTTAAAAGGTAAAAGCTCCCTGCAGAATACAGAACCTGCTATTACAGCAGAATAAAAAATTCAATACTCAATAGTTAGTTATAATTTGGACTCAATGATCCTTGTGGGTCCCTTCTGACTCAAGATATTCTAATACAAAGAGAAAGCTCCAAGAGATACTCTCCAGCCACTCCACACAGAAAACCTTTCAGGGGAGAGCTGCCCATAGATGCTCCCTTTTCCTACATGTGCCCTCGCATGTACAAATTTTCCTCACAATTTTCCCCACAGCTTGAGGTCCAGCTCTGCCCATCGGGCCTGCCAGGACCTGTGACCCCATCTCCTGGCAAAGTGATGCATTTGGAATAACATGGACCACTGCTTTCTCCATTCTTCTGCTTCATGCACCCTGATTTCCGTGGCGGATGAGTCACTGGCTGGCACCTTGACTGGAAGATGGACGAGCCACCCCCATGCTGCTAACACAGCCTGAATACAGACTTTCTGCTCTTACCTAGGTATGAGACCAGGAAGAGGAGATGTGCTTCCTAAGAAAAAGTGACTGGATTTGTTCTGGGCTTCCTGTGGGATTCTGGGGGAAAAATGAAAAGGCTTTGCAGCTTTATGAGGGTAAGCGCTGCTTTTTTTTTTTTTTTTTAATGTGTGTTGCTCTTGCATTTTTTTTATTTTTAAGAAAGTGGTAGGAAAATTTTCCTCCTTAAGGGAAAAACAAAGCAAAAGCAGAGACTGGTAGTGTTGATTGCTCATCCATGGAGAACAGTGGTTCCATGAAAGGCTAAAGGCTGTTTGCACTGGTTCCTAGAGCTAATGAAGTATGACTGTGAAGGGGGCTCCTAATGCTAGTGCAAAGCAAGGCTCACAAGCTTCAAATGTTTTCTTGGACGATCTCCAAACCTTCTGCCCTCCTTTGGGCTACAGCTGAGGTTGGAGACCTCAGAGCTGCGAAGACTTCAGTGCAGCTGCTTCCAAGCAAAACCAGAGCCATCACAATGAAAATAAATAAATAAACAAATAGTACTATTCTGAGCCTCAGACACATTGGAGTGTTTCATTTGCACCACAGCGTGCAGGAGGTGTCCCTCCCTGTTTGGGAGCACTGTCCACATTTACAGTCTATTACTTTCTGGTGAATTCCCTCCTCTGTCTTCCAAGAGGGGAGCCTGCACACGTCTAGCAGACTCTCAGCTCACTCTTAAAGGGCTCTGTTGGTTTCCACTAGCAGGGCATCATGGTGCAGGACTGATTCACCCCCTACCAGCATGAGCACTCACAGAGTGTTTCCATGACATGCAGCTAGCCCTCCATACCTCATGTTAAAGAAGCCTTTTTGCAGATGTGATCCTGTCCTGACACCTCCAAAGTCACCTCTTATGCTCCCTGCACACCTTCTGGCTGTCACCTCTGCCTGATACGCCATCCAACACCTCTTGGTTTAACTGAGTGCTTGCCTCATTTATTGCTTGTCTTACTCAGCCGCCGGCTGTCCCCTCCTCCTGGCCCTCTCCTTGTTTCTTCTGGTTCTTGGGATAGCCCAGCTTTCTCCAGGGCTACAGCCTTGCAGGATCCTCTGCATCATTGTCCTGTGCTCTCAGTTGGTTGCATTTCTTCATGCTGAGTCCTCATGGAGGTTCACCTTCCTTTTCCCTCCTAGATTCAGTCCAGTTTCCCTTCAGTCGAATTCCCATCCCAAATCCTCCCTCCTCCCTGCAGTTCCTGGGTTTGTCTCTTGGTCCAGTCAGTGCCTTTCCCCAGATTCCTGTGCATGCACTGCTCATTCTGTCTGAGCCAGGATGGGATGTGTGAGGTGGCAGGAGCTGCCTAGTCTCAGGGACGGACCGGACTTGGGATTTGGATTGCAGCGATCCACAGCTTTGCTTATCTGGAAATCCTGCTCAGCCCCTGGCTGGAGCTCATCCTGAAAGGGGGAAAGTTTCAGGGAATTCGGCCGGTAAGCTCTGTAAGACTGCCTTAAGGGAGCACATGCGAAACAGAATATTTCAAAGACTTGGCTAAGTTTGGCGGCAGCAAAGGGTGCATCTGGACCAAACCAAAGGCCTTCCCTGCTTCTCCTTTTGCCAAACTTCAAGTCTGCATGCCAAAAACACGCAGCTTGAAGAGCTCTTCAAAGAAAAGGTCATCAGATTTCTCTGTAACAAAAGCAAGAGAAACCAAAGCATTTCCCCTTACAATGTTCTTGGAAGTAGATGAATCATTTTGGCTGAAATTATATATTTTATAACTATATTTGCTTAGATAGTTCAGCATTAGGCAGCTAACCAGTAAAATGAAGTTCAACCCAAACATTTTAGCATGGCCTAGTTAAAACCAGCTGAATAACAGCACTTGGCATGGGAAGAGTGACTGCAGGTCCACAGCACTGGGAAGGAGCAGCCTTACCTGGAATGCCTCTCCCTTGTGTCATTGCTTTCATAGATCTGCTAGAATGGTGATAATGTTTGATTGGGGTGAAGGAAACTTAAACTTTCATCCTTTTTTGCCTTCACTTTCTTTCTCCTCCAAGCCAGAATGACAGTGCCCCATCTTTAAGCTGTGAATGGTATGCCCTGGTTTGGAGATGGCACTTGGAGTGGAGATAGTGTGATTTCTTAGGCACAGTAGAGTTGGTCAGCTTATACCAGTGCTTTCCAGCTACCTCAAACTTACACCTCATGGCAGCTCTGAATGCTGGTGTATCCTGCAACACATTCTGCATCAGCAGGAGGCTCTGTGATCCTTACCCCAGGGCGAGGAGGGGAGGGAAGAGCGGAGCCAGGCATCACAGACCAGCATGTGCTGGGAAGCGCAGATGTGCGAGAGGAAATGGCTGAAGATGGGGGCTCTGGGGGCAGGCGAGGCTGTACCCCCACTCAGGGCTGTACAGGATCCTCTCCTGTTTTTCTGCAGCGTGATGAAATGGTGCTTTACCAGCTGCCCTTCTGGTGGTCTGTGGTGTGTCTGTGTTCTGTCAAGCCGGGGAGTCAGCATCCCAAACAGAAGTGATGCTGCCAAGGGCTGGGAGGAACCCGTACTGCCAGGAGAGCAGCACCGGGATGTACAGCTGGGCCATAGCGAATGCAGAGGGCTGCACTGCAGCAGTGGAGGTGCTGCAGAGGGTGGCAGGAGCCTCAAGCCCTTGTTTAGCTGCTGAAACACTGTGCACCGAGAGGTGGGTGCAGATTCTGCATCAGCTCAGGGCACTTTTCCATTTTCCACTGCTGGCACAGGCCACTGCTGCCACAGATGACAAGGAAGGCAAGAAGGTGACCCTGCGGTGGTGGTGCAGCAGTGGGTGCAGGCGGGGCTGGGAAGCCCTTTGCAAAGGTGCTGTGTGTCCTCAGAGGTGCTGGTTTTCTCTGCTGACAGTTTCCCATGAGCATTCTTTTTCCTCTTTGGGAGACTAAATAGCCCCTGAGCAAGGAGAATCTGGCAGCCATCCCAGGCCCTGCTGTGTCACTGGGGTGTTTGGGGAGGGGAGAGAATAACCCAAGAGGTAGACAGCAGGAACTCATGGTGCAGCTGCCATTTTCACAACAGCCTCCTTACTCTCCACCTCTGCCATGGGGAGGGCTCTCCACATCTCCTGGGTGCTCAATGAGGAGCAAACCACACTTTCCTTTCTGCCCATCTGCTGAGTCCATGGCATCTCTCTCCCATTTAAGTATTTCTTGCCACTGGTGATATGGACGCTTTTGACAAACAAAGAATCAAGGAGGGACATGTCAGGGCCTGGACAAGGAAATAAATATTTAGACTTGGATCCACAGAAGATAACGTGGTGCTTTGCATCTGGCTGCCACCAAGATGTGATGAGCAGCCTCTGAGGTCAGAAGAGTTTGTTCATCCTTTGCTTGGGTGGCTTGTGGGTGCTCAGCACGGCTCCAGCATTGTGGTATCTCCTGCCAGCCTTGGTCATCTACTAGTGTTCCTCAGTTCCAGGCTGATGGAGGCCAGGGCTGTGAGTCACTGGCCTCTGCTGGCCCTCTTCCACGTGCTCCATTCGGTGCTGCTTTGTGTGTGTGAGAGCGTGCTCCCCTCTCCCAGCTGTGCGTGCCTGCCTGCCAGCACGCCGCTGATCCAATCTGCAGCTGTGCTGGTTTTCCCTTCTCTTCTAGCTCTGAGAGCCTTGTTCATGCATTAGGGGGGAAAAAGGAGGTGGAAGAAGGGGAGGGAGAGAAAATGAAAAATAAATTAATGAACCAGCACAGGGAGAGATGCCTAGTAGAAGTGGGTGTTCTGCCCATGGGCAGCATGGTGTGGCATCATCCCCACTGTGCCTTCACCACCAGCAAGCAGAAGATCTCGCCTCCCTACACCTTCCTGGAAGATGAACTGGGGTCCCTGTTGGAGGTCCCTGTGCTTTGCTGGGGGACTGCTAGCTCCTATGGGCACCATGTTGATTCCCAGGAAAAACCAAGCCACTGTCTCATGGCTCTGTGCCCAGTCACGCTGGGGTGGGGCTGCTTCCAAGCTCTGCACGTGGTGAGGGGGTCACCCATCCTGCAGGCAGATGGACTGGACCTTCCTCACTCAGCTCAGGACCATGTACATTCGATAAAGCACAGTGGTGAGCACAGAGCTGGACAGCCACTCCAGCGGGAGCAGGCTGGCAGCTGCAGAGCTAGGACACACAGCCACACGACCTGACAGCCTTCTTCATTGCAGAAGGCGCCCAGGAAGTCTCCAGTTGTGACAATTTGCAGGGGAACCATGAGACATCCCAATGGGGAGAGTCCCACGTGTCAGGAGGTGTTTGGAGGTAAGTCCTGCTCTTTGCAAAAGGTTGGGGAGGGTCTCGGGGTGGACTGCCCAGGATCCTGGTTCCCGTGGTATCCTACAGACACCATAATTGCAGTGGCATCTTTCTCCAGTGGGGTGCAGGAGACTTGTGTGAGTCAGTAAGGCTCGAAGGCTTTGCCAAATGATCTGTACCCCAGTGCACCCCACAAAAATCTGTGATGGGTCATGGCACTGATCACGGGGTCTTCTGAGGATGAGCAGGACTGTGGGAAAAGTGATGGGCCAGCCAAAATGGTATGGGTTGTGCTACACACTGTCTTGCTTCCCTGTGTTTTATGGTTGATGAATTTGAAAAAGACTCCACAGCCATCAAAATATTGTCTTTCCCTCCAGAACCTTTTCTGTAGTAGTTTCAAAAATGGGTCATTTGGATTTCCCATTACTTGGCCCTGTTAATAATGTATTTTCCCAGGAAAGAGCAATGGCCTAAAGGTTGATTGTGCTTTACCTGGCATGAATGCAGATCTGTGGATTACAAGGGTTCCCCCCCTGTGCAAATGAGATTAAGCAAGGCCCCAGTGACATGGGTCAAACTGGGACAGAGTAGTGGCTTCCCAGAGAGGGGATGGGAGGGCTGTAACTTCCTTAGCAGCTGTGATCCTGCAGATACGATGGGGAAGGCACTCAGGGGGTCTGGGCTGGTGTTTAGGCAGCCTGGAGCGGAACCAGGCTGACTTCACAGCTCACAGCTGAGGTGTTCGCTGCAGGCAGCCCAAGGTATTTTCCCAGCCTTTCTGGTGGTCCTTTTTCACAGCTGGAGAAATGCTTTGGACGTGAGTCTCCTGAGGTCAAGCCCGTGTGCTCTGTGGGCTGTGGCGGACAGCAGCTTGGACATGAGAGCAGTGAGGCCACAGCAAACTCCTCTTTGCTTTTCACTGAGGTGCCCAGGGCAGAAGAGGAAGGCTTCTTGTGCCCTGGTCCCCAGGCTGAGCCCCTGCCCTCAACCTGACCTTGCTCATCCTGCACACTGTGGATTTTCCCTGGCTTGCAAAGCCCAGGTGTGATTGTGGCAGAACTCTGATCAGGGACTTTGCCTCCTGACCCAAGTGCACGAGGTAATGTGGTGCCACCCCTCAGCCCAAGGCTCTCCCTGCCCGAGAGAGGCTGGCAGAAGGAGTGTGCCCNTCCAAGTGCACGAGGTAATGTGCCCAAGGCTCTCCCTTCCCCAGTGAGGCTGGCAGAAGGAGTGTGCCCCACTCTGGTGCTGGGGTGGCTTTTGCAGCATTTCTGGCTGTGCTGTGGGACAGGGTGAGGAGCATGGACCTTGTGGCACCAGCCCAGAAACAAGTCTGTGGATGAAGAAGGGGCAGCTGCTGTGTTGGTGCTGATGGTGGAAGTGAGGAAGGAGAGGCTGGAGAGAAGGGACCCCTCCCCATCCTCTGAGGTGCTCAGCACCTCACAGGATAAGCCCTTAAAATTCCAGGGGGACTTCAGTTGTCCTCAGGTGCTGCATCCTCTGCCATCATCCCGCAAGCAGCAATCTGGGCGTGCCTCAGATAGGGACCTTGGGCAGGAGCATCCTTCCCCCTCTCCTGCCCCAGAAATGGCTGCCAGCTGGGATGAAGGATGGGGGCAGCAGCTCCCAGAGGCGGCCGGGCTGGGCAGGAGGCCCAGGGACCCGGCAGGGCACAGCAGCAGGCAGCTGCCATGTCAGGCTGGCAGCACCCTGGTGGCTGCGGAGGCCAGAGGGGCAGTCACGAGAAGGGAGAGGGGGGGACACTGTAGCCTTCGTCCCACCCACCTCACTGTTCAGAGGGACACAGCGGGGTTGGGACATTTGTCCTTATCTCCACTGGCCTCTGTTTTGAGCGGTGGGAAAATGCACACGGGGAGGGTGGATCAGAGCTGGCANTGCAGCACAGCCACGGCCGGCACGGCCCCGCCAGCCCCGTCCCGCGTGGGTGTGGGAGGCACCTTCCTCCCGGCTGCCGCTCCTCCGGCAGCCCCTCCTCCCCACCTGGGAAACAGGCTCCCTTCTCTTCCCGGCCGCTGTGCGGACACCCGGCTCGGCACGTAGCAAATGGAGGCGATTTCCTCCGTAGCGGCACCACATGGAAAGTATTGAGCCGTCTGTGGTTTAGTTTGGTTTTTTTTTTTTTTTTTTTTTTTTTTTTTTTTTTTTTTTTTTTTTTTTTTTTTTTTTTTTTTTT
>WEZZ01009923.1:48544-60556 GCA_013400585.1 Chloropsis cyanopogon
GCCCGCCTCGCTCACGGCTCGGCTGGGAAAACTGCTGGACCAAGAACAGGGCAAAGAATAAATTCATTCATGGCTAAAGGTAAGGGGACATGGCAGAAAGGTTCCCAAAGACTTGGGCCTGTCCTGTCTAGGAAAAGAAATGAAAACCAGTGTGGCTGGGACAGGGGGCAGCGCTGGGGCAGCCCCTTCACTGATGCGCAGACCTGCACTTTGTGAAACTGCTGTTGCATCCCTCAAGGGGCCTGGGAACTCCGTGGCCCACTCATCCAGGGTGCCCAGGGGCAGCTGCCAGCTCCAGCCTGATGGAGAGGATGCTGATCAGCGTCGCACCCGCAGCCACTCGGCAGCCTTTGTTCCCTGCTCTGCCTGCCCCTTTCCCAGGGCGCTCTCTGGCTCCCGGGAGCTGCCCGTTTGCCAGCTGCCTAGCGAGAGCTGCTATCTGCCCTGTGTGAATGTCTTGCATCCATCCAGCAGACTCCCAGCCTTCCACTGAAACGTCTCATTGTGCAGCTGGCTGGACTACGTGAGCCTGGCTACGTGGAGCTTTGAAGTTAACTCTTCCTTTTGAGTCAACAGAGCTGTGTGGTGTAATTGTAAAATTTCCCTGCATTGGCTAACCTCCTGATGTTAACAAAAGCTCCCTGCTATGTAAACAGGCCAGATGCTGCAGGATGCTGTCTGCAGGCTCACGTACACTCCTTGTGCCACAGGAGGTGCTGGACTTGCACCTGCAGGCTCCCTTAACCAGACAGAGAGGTTGGAGCCACGTGCCCCACAGATGGGGCAGAGTCACTGGTTCCCTCATCCTTTTGTCAGTGACCTCAGATGTGTCTCCCTTCCTTGGAGATTACTTGGCCCTGCAGAAATCCTGGCTGAAATGGTTTTAAATGTGGTAGTAATTATCTGAAGAAGAAGGGGTGAGGTTCCAGATGATTTGGGAATAGAAGGAGTAAAGGAAAGGGAGTCACAAGACTTCAGAACTTTTAGGCTGCCTTCAGCAACAGCAAGGGCCCTGGAACAGATACTCTATATATAAGGCTGACAAAGAGAGCAAGGTGAGAAATAGGAGTCAACATGGGTTTGGCAACAGCCTAATTTCCTTCTACAACAGGGTTGGAGGAGATGAGCAAGATGTGTCCTGGCTCTAATGCTGAGAGCTACTTGCATGATCAGCCTGGTTGTTGGTTTCAAAGATGTGTACTATACTGCACAGAATCATGGAATTTGTTCAGGGGTTGAAATGGCTTCAAGATCATCTAGTCCAACACCCCCTGCTATGGGCAGGGACACCTCCCACTAGACCAGGTTGCTCAAGGCCTTACCCAACCTGGCTTTGAACGCTGTCGGGGTGGGGGATGCACAGCCTCCCTGGGCAACCTGTTCCAGTGTCTCACCACCCTCCCAGTAAAGGATTTTTTCCTAATATCTAACCTAAATCCCCTCTCTTTCAGTTTGTAGCCATTGCTTATTGTCCTATCACTACAGCTCCTGATGAAGAGTCCCTGTCCAGCTTTCCTGTAGGCCCTCTTCAGATACTGGAAGGCCACCATGAGGTCTCCATGCAGCCTTCTCTTCACCAAGCTGAACGGCCCCAAGCTCCTCCACCTGTCTTTGTTGGGAAGGTGCTCTGGTCCTCTTATCAACTTTAGCAACAGGTCCATCTCCTTCCTTGTGCAGGGGACCCCAGACCTGGATGCAGCACTGCAGGTGGGCTCTCACCAGAGCAGAGCAGAGCAGAGCAGCAGCCCAGGATCCCCTGCCCTACTGGCCACTCTGCTTTTGATGCAGCCCAGGATTCCATTGGCCTTCTGGGCTGTGAGCGCACAGTGCTGGCTCATGCTGAGTTTTTTGCTGACATTGATCTGCAGGCACTTTGGAGCTCAGGATGGGAGTTCAGGCAGGGTGTGACACTGGTGAAATGGATATAAACAGGATGCAATTC
Organism: Chloropsis cyanopogon; assembly: GCA_013400585.1. Taxonomy (NCBI): domain Eukaryota; kingdom Metazoa; phylum Chordata; class Aves; order Passeriformes; family Irenidae; genus Chloropsis; species Chloropsis cyanopogon. The sequence continues at coordinate 50,487 of WEZZ01009923.1, forward strand.
ATAAGGGCAAATGCAAGCCACACACAGCAGTATAATTTGCTGTATGCATATACAAGGGGGCAACAAGGCCTTCAGAAAAGGACATGGATATCATTGAGGTGATGGGTGTCATTACTGTGAGTGACTTGATGACACACAGATGTGAAGAAAACCAAAAGTTGCTGCTAGGCTATATAAACAAAAGTGCCACAAGCATCAGGCATGCTGCAATCATTCCCCTTTTTGAAGTATTAGGAAAGCCTCATACTTTCTGAATAAATTCAGTTAACGCAATATAGTTCAAGAAAAGCATACACCTATCAGAGTCCATGAAAGATGATCAGCTAGTAACCATGACCTATGAGTGAAGTTGCAAAGAACTTAATTTGTTTAGTCTGCTTATGAGAGGAGGAAAGGGAGAACGTGACAACCTTCACATTCATAAAAAATGTCTAAAAAAGAAACCAAGCAAGTTGTTCTCTATCTTCAGGAGGTTAGACAAGGTTAGACATCCAGAAAAACTTTTCAGCTCCTTAAGGGCTCCTGTTCTCTTAAGACAGAGTTCATTGTGGAGACCTCACAATCACAGAATCCCAGAATGGGTCAGGTTGGAGGGGACCACAGTGGGTCACCTGGCCCAACCTCCCTGCTCATGCAGGGCCATCCTTGAGCACATGGCACAGGATTGTGTCCAGACAGTTCTTCAATGTCTCCAGTGAGGAAGACTCCACAACCTCTCTGTTGTGGCAATCTGTTTCAGTGCTGGGTCATCCACACAGTGAAGAAGTCCTTCCTCATATTCAGGTGGAACTTCCTGTGCATCAGTTTCTGCCTGTTGCATCTTATCCTATTGCTTAACACCACTGAGCAGAGCCTGGAAATATCCTCTTGGCACCCTCCCTTTGGATACTTACTGAGGAGGTCCCCTCTCAGTTGTCTTTTCTTGAGACTGAGCAGGCCCAGCTCCCCCAGCCTTTCCTTGTAAGGAAGATGCTCCAATCCCTTAATCATCTTTTTTACCCTCCACTGAATCCACTCCAGCAGCTCCATGTCTCTCTTGTCCTGAGGAGCCCAGAACTGGACACAGCATTCCAGATGTGCCTCACCAGGGCTGAATAGAGGGACGGGATCACTTCCCCTGACCTCTGGCAATGCTTTTCCTAATGCACCCCAGGATTCCATTGTGGCCTTCTTAGCCACAAGGACACCCTGCTGTCTCATGGACAGTTTGTTGTCCACCAGGACCCCCAGCTCCTTCTCCACAGAGCTGCTCCTCAGCACGTTGCCCCCACTGGTGCCTGGGGTTATTCTTCCCCAGGTGCAGGAGCCTGCATTTGCCCTTGTTGAATTTCAGAAAGTTCCTCCCTGTCCATCTCTCCAAGCTGCCCAGGTCCTTCTGAAGGGCTGCAGAGCCCTCTGGGGTATCGACCCAACTTGGTGTCATCTGGCAACTTGCTGAGGAGGCATCTGCCCCTTCATGCAAGGATAAGTTAAACAATACTGGGCCCAGTATTGGACCTTGGGGACACCACTAGTGACAGGCCTCTAACCAGATGCTCCAACTCCAACGACACAGCCTCCTTCTTGAGAAATTTCCAAACTACAAATATTCATCAGGCCTGCTTGGATAGTGGTATCTGTCCTTGGCAAGAGATACAGCTAGAGACCCGATGTCTCAGGTGCCCTGCTTTAGATCCTGCACCATTACATGGTAAGGCACACCTGGTCTTTGCAGGGTGACAAGGGCATAACAGTGATTCTCCCTGCATTGCCATGTTTTTTAGACACCACACAATATTCCCTGTTTCAAAAAGTGGATAGCCTTGAGGATACATGGCACAACACCAGGAAGCCGAAATGAAGCTTTACGTGCTGTTCAGACAGACCTCCCCTTGAGCTGACAGAGGACAGCAGGCTGCTATCACTTCTTCATGGGAATTGCAGTGGTTTAGGTGCACTGTGGAGGCTCCTAAATTTGCAGTCAACCAGAAGCATTCCTGGGTACAAGAATCAGATGGGAAGACTTCTTGAATAGGTCCCTGATTCGGTGCTGGGTAGATAACAAGTGAAGATCTAGAGAGGATGTGGAGGAAGCCTATCCCTTGTGGTGACTAAGTTAAACCACTAATGGAAGGTGAGCTGCAAATGTGGAGTAAACAACAGTCTTTGAATGAGGTTTCATGACAGGAGGAGAAGGGGGGCTCAGTCTCCACTAGATCTCACAGCAGCCCTTTGGGAGGAGAGCACAATGAAGCTGCTGAGTCCTCCAGGGATTCAGTGTGAAGGTGAACCCACAGGAGTCCTTCAGAGCCATGCCAGACTTCTGCAAAAGGCTGTCCAGAGCAGACCTGAGCTACCTTCCTTTTCTCACAGACTGGTTGCCATTGTTTGCATGGGGAATCCTCTTCTGTCTGTGCTGGTTCAGCCTGGTGCTGAAGTGCACAAACCGCTCCTTCAAACTCAAATGCTCTGTAAGAGCTGGCTCAAGCAGTGGGTGCCTCTCCTAGGGGGTGAGCATGTTCACAGAGGCTGGTGGAGTCTGCATGGAAAAACCAGACCCTAAAACTCACTGACACAGAAAAGCCAACCCACCACACATTAGTGTAATGGAGGCACATTTGCAATGATGGAGCTGACTTCTGTCTGGATTACAGCTCTGAGATGAGAGAGGCCACTGTGGTATAAACATCTGTCAAGAGCAGATGAGGTCTGCAGCAGAGACATTCCCCACAGGTTTATATGATTTTCAAGGACCTGAGGCAAATGATCTGTTTTCTGCTTCTCAGTGATTTCACAGAAAAGTGAGGTCAGTGATCTCATGACCCATTAATAAATAATTCCTCCAAACTCCTTGGCTGAATCACACTTGTGTAATGTGCAGGATGAAATCAAGGGGAATAGCTTCCTCCAAGATGTTACATTGCAGCTCAAGAGTATTTGGTAAGGCTATCCTGCAGAGATTACAAAATCCCCCTGTGCTTGGAAGGGAGGAGAAGGGGGTCACAGAGCACAGTACAAATTAGATCTTGGAAAGTACCTTCTCTGGATGTCCTGCTTAGCCAAGATGAAACTTCCCCAGCAGTTGGTTCGATTCTGCTGGATGAAGAGATACCCATCCATTCAACCCTCAGAAGCTACAACTGGCCGTCCAGACACTCCTGGCTTTCATTTGGAACCAAGCAGATTGTGTCTACACTGTTGATTTCTACCAGCCAGCACAGCTTTGCTGCTTGAGGGCATGAAGCAGGAAAACAGCCCCACTAGCCAAACATCTCATAGCATCTCATTTTTGTATCTGGCAAATTTGTTCCAAGGGGCTGAGCTTGGAGGAGCACCACAACTTCCTCCCCTCCCTGTCTGACTGTGGTGCTCAGGAGACTGAGTCATCCATTTTTCATGTGGAGCTCCCTGTCGTTCCAAGGAAAGGGCCATGCTTCCGGCATCCCTTGGCGTGTGGGTTTCCATTCATCTGTGGATGTCCAGGCAACATGCCATCCCCACAACAAAATGGCTGCTGCTTAGCTCTTCTACTATTAGTTCATCCCTTAGGATTTTGCTAAATTTCTCCAAGTCTTTTGGACAGTCTGAGTAGAGAGCACTCAGTGTCTGGAGGTTTTGCACTGTGTTCAGTCAGAAGGGCTGCCTGTCCTTTTCCCTTGATTCCTGCAAGCTCTGCACAGGGCAGGACAGAATCAGATATTTTGCTGCTCCATATTTTCAGGCAGCAGGGCTGTATCTGTTCCCATGACTTGTCAATGGGCTCTGTTAGCAGGAGTAAAAGGTTAGGGAGCACAATATCCCCTCTTGCCTCCTGGTTGGGAGAATATTAGATGAATAAATACCCAAGGCAGGCCTGCCAAATCAGGGCCTTCTGATTTGGGGAAGTCCACCAAAGCAGACTGGGTGGTCATCAAGTGGTCCCCTTGCTCTGGGGAGCACATAACACATACTTCGTGGTGGCATCTCCTGATGTTCTCCTTGGTGTGGACAAAATTCCCCTGTTTCACAGAAGGTGGTAAACAAGCCCTGGACCTCATCCCTTGGCTCCAGGGCGTACAGTTGCAAAGCTCCTCTGATCAGTGTGGGAGGAAGGCCTCCACCCTCCTTATGGCTGCCCAGTAATGATCCCCAGCTGTAAGCCTCTCCCTTCTATGCCTGGAAACCCAGGCTGGCCTCGAGGGTGGGGCACAGGCTGTTTAACCCATTGGATGGATGGATGGATGGATGGATGGATGGATGGATGGATGGATGGATGGATGGACGGATGGATGGATGCTCCCCAGCTGCTGCTGATGCACTGGGAACCTCTCTCTGCTGGACTGGCTGGCTGGGTTGCCAGAAAGGTGCTGAAAGGCTGGGGGTGCAGAGGTTCATGTGCCAGGGCAAATAACGATGGTTTTGCTTGCTCCCTGCTCCAATATGCCCCAGGGAGCAACATCTTCCCTGGATCCATGGCTCAGCAGGCACAGGAGTGTGACTGGGAGGTGTGCTGCTTGGCAGGAGGGTGGGTTCTCCCCAGCACCTTCTTCACCGGGCTGCTCCCAGTGGCACCTGCCAGCGCCATGGGGCTGGGGGTGTCCATCCTGCGGACCTGCCGGTCTGTGGGTTACTGCAGGGGGCTCTCTACTTCCACAGCCTGGCATCCCGGCAGCACCTGGGACTTTGGCTCCATTTCTTAAGCAGCTTTTGTCCCTTGGAGAAGGTCGGCAGCAAGGAGCCATCTCTGGCTGGCTCTTCTGTGCCGACGCAGGCGAGTGGCCAGTCGCTGGTGTGATGCCTACGTAGCACCGGACCACGGAGATGGGGCACAGGATTCCTGAGGTGACAGGGCGAAGCGGGAGAGCGGAGCGGCGCTGGATGGTGAGAGGCTTTCTCCGCTCACACAGCTAATAGACTAATTAGCAAGGAGCTCGAAACTTGGCTGTGTTTGTTGTCAAATGCAGGCCCCTTTCCAAGTGGTGTTAACAGCCTTCCCTTTTCACTCCGCGCACATTGTACAGCCAGGGCTTTTCTGCTGCTTTGCAGAGGATTCTTCTTTTAGTAATGGATATAGGCTGAATGCCTGTTGCGGCTATAGGTGACACCAGGGTCAGGAGCGAGGGGTGGCAGGGAGGGGGCAGGGTCCTGGGGCTGGGAGAGCAGTGGGAGGCTGGGAGAGGGGATGGATGGAGGGAGCACTGACCCAGCCGTGCGTATGGTAACACGCAGCTGGGCTGGGGGCAGCGTGGGGCTGTGGGAACACTGCAGGCTGCAGGGTGGATCGAGGTACTCTGCCAGCTGAGCTTCCCAGGGGCCTGTGATGGAAGGGAGGGATGTCTATAGGTGAGAGAGGAGTGCATGGGCAAAGGTGTGCTTCCAAGCTAAAGGTATTGCTCCTTGCATGGCTCCTTGTGCCATTTGCCCACTTCTAATTAAGATGCATTTAAATTGTTTAAACGATTCCTTTGATAAACACTCCCCTTTCACACAAGAGACAAAAAGTTCACAGAGGCGAAAGGCTGCCGGCGCTGGCAGGACGCTGGCAGCATGCGGGCGAGGGGCGGGCGAGCTGCCCCGCCACCCTGCTGCCAATGCAAATCTCCCAGCGCAGCTGAGCCGGGACCAGGGGAAAGCGGGAGGGTTTCCGCCAGGTTCCCACAAGCACGGCAGCGAGGCTGTGCCTGCAATCACGTCTGCCCGCAGGCAGCGCCTTTGTGGGCGCCCCGGCTCATGGTTATGCACTGCCGGCCGGAGCAGGGACGCTCGCCACCCTTCCATCCGGACACCTGGCATTTCAGTTCATTCCAGTGTCCCAAAGGATGTGCGTCCGACTCTCCAGATTCAGCTCCTCCGTAGGAGTGCTGTCCCATGGTTCTCCCTGGTGTGCCCGAGACCGAAGTGGCTGGGGGCTCCTGGGGCTGCCCTGTCCCCCCAGGCCAGTGCTTTTTGCAGGGAAGGCAAGGGAGGGAGATGAGGGCTTTGCAGGAGTTTGCCTGAAGCCCCAGCCGGAGGCAGGGTAGATGCCTGCACCCCTGGCTATCCCTTAACGCTCTGCAGTGCCTAAACAGGGTGTAATTCACACCTTCACCACACACTCAGATACCGCACCAGCCAAAGCCAGGTGAGCACCAGCCAGCTGCCTACAAATATTATCTGGGTGTCACAGAAAATATGAGGCACAGGGCCTGGAGCGTGCCCAGCCTCCCCCTGAGCTCCTAAAGACTGCTTGCCTGTGGCTTGCCTGGCTTTCCCACAGACATTTGTACTGACATGGCACCACTGCTGCTGTTTCCTTTGGATTGAGGCCAACTGCTTATGGAAAAGCAGCTGAAGCAGCACGGACAGCAGGTAGCACAGAGCTGGGCTGGGGACAGTGCCCTGGCAGTGCAATGGCTCACTCCCCTGGCATGGCACAGTGTGAGTTGCCCAAAACCTCAGATGTAGGATGGTGGTTTGGCAGTCATGACTTCGTGACAAAAGCCACGACTGAAAGAGCTGGACATATCCACACTCATTCATGTGATGCCTGGAGCCAGAGAAGGCTTCTAAAAACGTCTCCTCCTGCTGCCAGAGATCCAGGACAAATTAGCTGCCTTTAATAGCAGCTAGGGGACCTAGTATCAAACCAGGTATTTGAGCCCTCTTACACCCTTGCCACTTACTGCCAGGCTTTTGCCTCTGTAAAATCTCTTTGAAGATCATGCAATGAGTGCTCCATGCCAACCCAAATTTAGCCAGCACATGGCTGCCTGGGAGCTGGTGACAGTGTGTGGAGTGTGACCTGCCATCGCATCATGCTGGCTGTGCTCATCTTCCCCAGCTGAGCCACTGACCCAGCTGCAACGTGGCCAGAGACACTTCTGGGATGGCTGTGCAGACTGCTGGGGTGCTGAGCACTGGCACTGACGAGCTCAGGATCTCTATTTGGGCCTCAGGGCCAAAGTTTTCCATGAGCATCAGCTTCTCGCCTGGAAAATAAGTTTGGCAAGAGGGTCAGGTTTCCAGCTGAGAAGAATGAATGATCTCACCACCAACTAGACTATTTCCAGAGTGACATTTCCCTAGTGGAGTGCTCCAGTGCTGAGCTCCTCTGAAGCAGCGCTGGTGGCACATGGCGGGGCCAGGCTGTTTCCCTATGACCCAGCTCAGCTTCATCATTTCCTTTGCTTATCCCCCGTGTGTCAGGGATTTCAGTGCAGACACCTGGCTGTATTTGCACTTCCAGCTTCTTTCTTTATTTGCCTCTCTGGGTCTGGATGTCTCCACCAGTTTTCTGAATGCTGGTAATTCCCATCCTTACATCTCCCTTCTAAGATCTGTTTTAAATTCGTACATCTGTTAATTTGTTGTTCATTTGGGATCCAGGCCTAGAGGTTGGGCAAACATGGAGGGAGTCTCTGGTCCAGATAGTTCTCAGTTTAAACAACCCCTGTAATTCCCTTTGAACAACCTCTTCTCTTCTGGTCCTTTCGGTTTGTCCCTTAACTTGTCTTCTTCTTTCTGCCCCTTCCCTTGTCTGACCACACCACTTCCTACAGTTTTCATATCTGCTTTCTACTCATCCCATCTTCCCACCTGCTACTTCTTGGCCCCTCTTATTCCTCTTCCCCAGTGACCTGTTTGCTTCGCTGGTGGCGGAGAGGTTTCCATATCATCCCAGCACTGTGCCCAGTGGTCTGAAATGAAGTCCAACACGCTTTTGTTGGACCTTGCCATGCCTTGGCCAACAGGCCAAGATGCCTTTCCACTAGAAGAACAGAACTGAACAGCCCACGCATTTGGAGAGCTCTCCAGAGCTGGTTTGGACCCAGGAGTTTGGATCTTGTTTGCATGTCTATCCATCTTAGCTGCTGTGCTCGGGCTACCTGGATCAAAGGCTCACTCTTCCTTTGAGCACTGCAAAGGCAGTTTGCAGGATGCAGTGAATGAAGGATGTGATTGGATCTGCCTCATTTGCCTCCATTGAAGGGAATGTGGTGGCAGCCCATCACCAATCTAGCTATTTCCAGTTTTATAGACATGTAATTATTCATCTGCTTCAAGAAAGCTGGGTTATTATTTGGCACCCCCTACTTTGCCGTGACTAGAAGTAGGAATTACAAATCTGCTGTGTACGTGACGTGTTAGCAGTCAGGCATGCTTCAGGGCTGGGGTGAGTGGCAGAGCCAGGGCCTCAGGGCTGGGCTGGAAAGCCACAGTGAGGACACAAAGTTGAAAAGTGCTGCCTCCACACAGCACTTTTTACATGTCAGGCCTGCTTATACACTTAATGCTCTAAAATGCTTTTGCTCTCTGATAGCCAGAGGCTGGATAGTAGTCTTCTACAGTGAGTAACTGAGAAATGAATAAAATATTTACAAGCACAATTGATGTGAGCTCAGAATCTGGTGTTCTTGCCTACCCATGACATTTGCCTCTCGCTGCCCACAGTCTTTTTTGTGTTTCCCCTGCAAAGGGCCAGGGCTCTGTGACAATGCCCACTGGGCTGGTCTGCAAGTGACACCCAGCAAGGGAGGTAACTTGCTGCCCAGGAGCATCTCAGTGCCCTGGAAAGGCACCAGCTACCCCCAAGCCCGTATGCTACCGCTTCCCCTTGTGTCTGTCTGCTGCAGGATGAACATCTTTCTCCGAGGATCTCAGCTGCTGAAACCCATCCCCTCCGAGGAGCAGTTGTTTGGGTTGGATATCCCAAAAGTGTGCAGATGGAGACGTGAAAGGCAGAGAAGCACAGGTGCCAGGCCCTGCCAGCAGAGCGGTGACCCAGGGGAGCTGCTGCGGGCTCTGTCCCTGCATGGCTACACTGTTGCCACCTCCCCGGAGGGCAGAAGGGCTACGTGCTCTCCAGGACGTAGGGACACCTTGGTTGTGGTGTTGGTGTATTCTTAGTCGTGCCAAGGGTGGGTTTGACTAATCAAGTCACTACGTGCCTGTTGTCCACTGTGAGATATTCCAGGGACTTTCCGACCCCAGTGGTGTCACCCACGTGTGTGGAACTGTTACTGACAGCTGCTGACTCATGGCTGCAGCACACCAACGGTCTCCAAAATATCTGGAAACCTCATCCATTTTCAGGAGATGAGGAAAAGAAGGAGACTAAGACTTAACTCCCAGTTGGCCTGTGACATAATGCACAGAGGTGCACACGAAGAAACCATGTCTTCTGAAATGCTCCACTGTGCCAGTCCNAGAGGCTGGATAGTAGTCTTCTACAGTGAGTAACTGAGAAATGAATAAAATATTTACAAGCACAATTGATGTGAGCTCAGAATCTGGTGTTCTTGCCTACCCATGACATTTGCCTCTCGCTGCCCACAGTCTTTTTTGTGTTTCCCCTGCAAAGAGCCAGGGCTCTGTGACAATGCCCACTGGGCTGGTCTGCAAGTGACACCCAGCAAGGGAGGTAACTTGCTGCCCAGGAGCATCTCAGTGCCCTGGAAAGGCACCAGCTACCCCCAAGCCCGTATGCTACCGCTTCCCCTTGTGTCTGTCTGCTGCAGGATGAACATCTTTCTCCGAGGATCTCAGCTGCTGAAACCCATCCCCTCCGAGGAGAAGTTTGGGTTGGATATCCCAAAAGTGTGCAGATGGAGACGTGAAAGGCAGAGAAGCACAGCTGCCAGGCCCTGCCAGCAGAGCGGTGACCCAGGGAAGCTGCTGCGGGCTCTGTCCCTGCATGGCTACACTGTTGCCACCTCCCCGGAGGGCAGAAGGGCTACGTGCTCTCCAGGACGTAGGGACACCTTGGTTGTGGTGTTGGTGTATTCTTAGTCGTGCCAAGGGTGGGTTTGACTAATCAAGTCACTACGTGCCTGTTGTCCACTGTGAGATATTCCAGGGACTTTCCGACCCCAGTGGTGTCACCCACGTGTGTGGAACTGTTACTGACAGCTGCTGACTCATGGCTGCAGCACACCAACGGTCTCCAAAATATCTGGAAACCTCATCCATTTTCAGGAGATGAGGAAAAGAAGGAGACTAAGACTTAACTCCCAGTTGGCCTGTGACATAATGCACAGAGGTGCACACGAAGAAACCATGTCTTCTGAAATGCTCCACTGTGCCAGTCCCCTTCCCTTCCCTTCCCTTCCCTTCCCTTCCCTTCCCTTCCCTTC